>BCLH01000335.1:149951-175991 GCA_001602315.1 Zoysia pacifica | reverse complement strand
ACTTAGGTTAACCCATATATACATGTAAGATAGGTAATCAATAATGATGCTACATCTTCACTGCACCTGTAGTAAACTCGTCTATTTAGGGTAGTAATTTAATTATTAATGTAGAACTAATAACTAGTCACTAACCGATAGAAAGCAACCACATGTTATGAAATAAAGTAATTAACTTTTAGTTATAATAGATTAAAATCATGTTTATTATATAATTAAATAAAGTAAATATTAGATAGTGCATATAAGTCCACTACCTTGCATTCATATGCACTAGGACAAATGCCACGTATTAGCTTTGGTAACTTATAAGGATAAAACTAGATAATTAGTTGCTAAACACTAACCATCGCATAACTGTAGAGAATTAAAAAATTAATAAATAGTGTACCGCATATTATCATGATAGATACAGGTTAGTAGTAAGATTAGCGTGCATCTCACTTAGCATTACCGTATAGACAACGCTGAGTTCGAGGAAGAGCCAGGCTCCAAGAGAAGGCAAAAGAATCGATATACAAGAAAAAGCCCGAAGACCTCGGTATCAAGCTTGTGATTCAAGACTCGGAATCCGAAGATTTGCGAGAAGACAAGTTCTAAAGATTAAGTATTTGCAGGCAAGCTCTAACCCTTAATCATATTAATCCTATATTTTGCTTGCACACCCATATGACCTAAATGCTTGCATATTTACTTTAATTTATGTTAAAATGTTGTGTAGTTAATACCCTTCTTGATATTACGTATTTATATTTATGTCAGTTATTTGCTCTTGTTAAATATGAATACTACTTTGTTACCCATTGATGACACCCCCTTGTTAACCATAGGGTTTCCTTCATTAAAATCTTTCAAGAACGGAAAGTTGCCTTGATATTAGATTACTTAGGACCCCTTATGCGATGTAATGCATCACCACACCATACACCAATCATCTCACGAAATGTGTTAAATTGAGTTTGGTGGTGTGTGTAAAATAAAGTAAGATGGGTGTTAGTGCAACTGGTGCTAGGTGATGGGAAGGGATATTATTTCTGGTCGTGGAGCGGGCTCCTAGTGCTATGTGTTGTGATGTGTGTTAGGCTTTGGACTAGTCTACTTGTCGTGGATAAGCGCCGCCCCTGCCGTATAAGGACCGGTTCATCGGACCTCAACGTAGTGATTTCGTGCAACCACAGAACCTATCTGGGCGAGACTGACTCCACCCCCTTGGTCATCCACTTTGACCCCAAGGCAGTCGGGTGGTACACAAGTCGCAGGAGCAGACGTGAGATACTCACGGTTCGGTCTTCGATTACAGCAATAGCTCGCGTCATGGGATCGTACTGCCCACCGGTATAGCCCCCTGTTTTTCATAATTACCCGTCTGTGTGTGGGTACCAAAGAGTAGACGTGGCTGACCTAAACCCACGGTCTGGCTACGGGAATGTGCTATCACGTCATCGGTGGCCTGAAAAATCTCGAGAGATGACCTCTGTTTGTATCTTGAGGCAGACATTGTGGACACCTTGGTGTGTGTTGGAGTGAACGTTATGCGACTCTATTGATCAAGAGGAGCATAGCCTGTGAGTACATTGTACAACCTCTGCAGAGTGTATTAATCCATCTGGAATGACCGTTGTCACGGTATTGACACACTACAGCGTGGGCTCACATTAATTAGTCTCTTTATTATCCTTGTTGGAGTGAGGGAGTGTAGGTACGGTGTTTTGGAAAGTGAAGGCTGTGTGCCAGGGGACGGTATGGTTGCGTGCCAACTCCTCGACTAAAACTTGGGTACTGACGGGATTGATGAGCATCTCCCCTGGATCAACCTACTAAAATATGGACAACAAATATCTTGTGATCCTTTTTTCAAATCTTCTGTAGTGCATAGAACTAGTATTTTGCAAGAGATGACCCTTTTAGCCTAATTTTTGCTATAGCCAAATAAGCATCCATATATACTTCTGCTTAGTGTTAGGGCTCAGCTCACAGTTTGCAGTTGTGGTTTTAGACAGAGAAGATTCATATAAGATGATGACTTGCTGGGTTTTTGTTCTGCTTCCCATGTTTGCTTGTGGCTTTGCTTTACCGGATGTTTTCCGCTTAGTGTTGGGCTATGTTTTTCGCTGTTTGCTTTACCTCTAGTCTGGTCAACTGGTTGTAAATTGTTTTAGATTGTTTTAATCTTCACTGAGTTGCCGGTAAAGGTCCGGTATTAGGTATATCTTTTTTCTTCGAAGTATGCTTTTGATATACATTCTGACGTGCTAGTGCGTATCAGCTACTGATCAAAGACTGATCCGTGATGCACAGTGTATTCTAGAAATGGGGTACAACAAAAATTGATGTTTTACATCATCTTTCCACCGGAGCAGGATAACCTACCTTCACAAGCGTGACTTCAGGCACATCCACCGTCCGTGGAATCCAGCTCGCGTCCCCACTCGTTTAATGCTGTCCCAAAGTGAATAATTATGTTAATTGCTCAGTACCAAAACTAGCGTAATATTAATGCTAGTATAGAAGTAATGTACAACTTCATTGTGTTGTAGTATATTACTTCTATACTAGCATGGGGCAGGCTCCCGGTCGTCCCCCTTGTCTCCGCTGACTGAAACAATGGAACAAGTCCACTGTGTGTCGCTTGCACTTTAAACGAGGCAAGAACATGACATGACCCTTTGCAAGCAAAACCGACCAATTGAGCTGATCGAGTCAAATTCACTCAGGTCTACTCCTACTCGGTTTCTTTGATTAACTGGCTAGCCGACTTGGTGAATTTAAACAATCTCACCGACCGAGAATGGCAGGTTCTTTTTCGTAAGTTTCCAAGCTTGAAGCCATGCACGTGCCCATTTTCACTTGTATTCGCAACTGTAAAAGCGTTCATTGGATGGGATCAAACCTGGAAATTAACGATACATAGCCCGCCCTGCTGTTACATGCAAGCATGGTTACACAAAGCCAGTAATATAAAAAGACTTGGCTAGTTACTTTTAATCAACAGGCGTGTGACATAAAATCCGCAGTTAAGGACTCGGTTCTGGTATAGACCTTGCTCCTTTTTTTTATACGAACTGATGGATGTTTTTCTTAATCATTTCTCGGGAAATGGGTTTTGACTGTGACATCTGTTTACTTTGCGACTGTATCCATCAAAGATAACAACGCAGAGGTAAACGGTGAGAACGATGAGACTAAATATTAATAGACATAGGAGGCTCAAATTAATTTTCATATTTAAATAGTAATAGCATGGGGGTCATGCCCCTATAGCTAGTCGTCCACCCACTGATCAACAGGTGTAGCTTGCACTCCAAGCCAGGCGCGAACATGACATGAGCCTCTGCAGGCAAAACAGACTTTGACATGAGCTAGTCAATGTCTTTTTAAAATGCTTGACTTGGTGAATTTAAACATTCACACCGATCGAGAAGGGCAGGTTCTTTTTCGTAAGTTCCCAAGTTTGATCCCAGCCCGTGTCTATTTTTACTTGTATTCACGACTGTACGAGGTGCCCAGCGCAGACGACCTTTTTTTGGACTGTTTCGTTCGAGATCGTAGCATACGGACGACGTTCCATTTTTGACTCTAGCTTTTTTTTTTTTTGAGAATATTTTTCTGACTCTAGCTGTGAGCATTAGATTCGAGCAAGACACAGTCACACAGCCAGTTTTTACAAAACTCATGGTCCTGTCAAACCCGCCGCCGAGCGCTCACTGGAATTCAAAACCGAACCCCCCGGAACGAAGTGATGGGAAGGGAAGGTTCTGCAGGCAGATGCGGCAACGCCGTGAATCACTTCGTCTACCACAGCTCTGGCAGCGGCGTCAGCTACCACCTGAATTTTTTTTATTATTTAACCTTTCTTAATTAATATTAAAAAATCTGTACTGGACTAAATTTTCAAAATCTAGACGGTTTGTCACGTCAAACATCGTGCCGTGACTGAGCTCGTATTGGTATGAAACGGCCGATGCCGCGCACGGCTTCTTCTTCCTCCAGACCACCCTCTCTCTTGTGCGCTCGCTCTCTCTCAGTCGCGTCGTTGTAATCAAATATCTTATATATAGTACCCATCTCCATGAACATGCTTATTAAGTCGTTGCCAATGCCGACTCATGACGTGTTTAATATCCTTGTCTGTCGGGACAAGTACGCTAAACATGTAGATACTGTCGAGTCGAAGTAGATGAGACAAGACAATAGCGAAAGTGTGCCATTTCGATCTTTTGTTAAGCCCCTTCAATCACGTCACAAGAGGTACAAGGTAGACACTTCTGAGTAAATTGATCTGAGTACTACTTCTCCTTGATCCTTTGACCGACAAGGGTCATTTCTCTGAGGAAAATTCTTTTGCACTTCGCCGATGTTGGTTCGTTGTTAAAAAAGTCCAATCATGACATGATGATGTTTGTTGTTAATTACTAAAAAAAACCTATGCTCCAGCACTACATTAGAATTATTATGTCCGTTTAGCTCGAATAGTACGTTGTAACGACAAGATGACATTGAGGTACAAGAATTCCAATTTGTTTCCAACAGTTTTTGGAAAATTTGTATGTTATAATTAAAAATATGTCTGAGTATTTCTTCTCTTTTCCATGGATAGACCTTGTCTGAAGATCTTATAGGCCTAGCTTGTCCGAGGAATAGTCCTGGCTGGCCCACATATAATGTCGCCGGACATCCTTTTTCTTCACTAGCCTGTAGTTGCCGACCATTCCTTGTTATTCATGCATTTGTTGAAATACCAGGTTAATCAAACTAAAATTGACTTGACTTAGCTCGTCAACCTGGCCCCAGGTCGATCATGAGGTGTGTGGCTGAGATGAAAAGCAGTTAGGAGTGCTTTCCTGAAAACTGAATGGAGCAGGGTTGGAATTGGAATTCTCATATGAATGCTACTCCCTCCATTCCAAAATATAAGCATTTTTAGATTTAAGTTAAAATCAAACTTTTATCACTTTGACCACTAATAATGTTTTATCATATAAAAATTATATTTTTTGATTAATCATGAAATAAGCTTTCACAAAAGGTATACTTTTATATTAGAAATTATGTAATTTCTAGATATTATTAGTAAAAGTTAAAAGAATTTGACTTTATTCAAACATAGAAATTTGATGACTAACCAGTCTCGAAATACTAGAGCAATGGCACGTAGCCACGAGCCAGAAAGTTGTTTCAGCACAGAAATGAGGAGTTGGAAATTAGGAGACGCGATGCCTGTAATTTCCTGCTAAATGCACTGCATTTGACTTGTTAAATCCGGCTACCGTCAGGTCGGTTGATCAGTTCTCCAAGGAGCTGAACACACTCTGGAGTCTGGCACCTCGCCGTAGTCCTTCCTCATCATGGAGTCGTTCGTGTCTTTCTTTAAGCAGCCAGAAGCGAAGTTACGCGTGAGTTGCTAGCTACTTCACCGTGGTCGGTCGTTAATTATCTGCAAGTTTTCTTGGAGGCCTGACTTATTAGACGACAATTACCCATCTCCAATAGATGTGGAACTGAACAAGTCAAAGAACGGGCTCCGCAGCACTCCATCAGCGAGCACCTTGGTCACTGAGATCACCTAGTGTTTAAGCAATCTAGTAAGGAATTTTTCTGAAAACTTACAGGTAACACGTGAATATTTTGGAGGGGGTTACATGAAGTAAAAGAAATTTGTAACATCAATCGCCATACCTTACAGCTTGGTGCACTTTCATAGAAATTACTAGTAGCACATCCATCGTGTGCACGTAGCTACTATCCTCTAGAAATTAGGAACCTGGTTTCTAGAAACTGCCATCTCAGTTTGGAGTCTGGTTTCTAGAAATTGGAAAATTTGCCCCTTTTAGAGCCATCTCAATTTCTAAAATCTTGTTTTTAAGAAATTGGAGAGATTCAAACAGGACTTCAGTAGCGAAAGAGATGTTTTACATTGTCTTTCCACCTTGGTCGTGATGTGAGTTGTTTGTGTGTATTTCTTTGTACTTTCTAAAACAGCTACTCCCTCCGTCACAAAATAAGTGACGTTTTTGACTTTTTAAAATCAATGTTTTACCATTCATCTAATTCAAAAAATTTATAAAAATACAAAAATAAACACGTCAAGTTTAAAGTACTTATAATAATGAATCAGTTCACAATAAAAGAAATAAGTTTTAAAAATATTTTTTGAATAAGGTAAATGGTTAAAGGGAAAAGTTTGAAAATCTAAAATGACACTTATTTTAGGACAGAGGGAGTAAATATCTTTGAGGTTTTCTTTCAATCTGATTTTACAATGCTTTGGAAGGTGCCGTTTATTCAGATATTAATTCGAACCTAGTAACTGTCAACAATAATGAGGATGGTAATATGAAATTGTAGACTGAGTACTCTCGGTTCTCAAAATAAGTGACATTTAGCGCGAGTCAAAGTCAAGCTAAATTTGAGGGTTTCTAGAGAAAATAAGCAGTTTCCCTTCTGTCTGAGTGATACTCCCTCTATTCCTAAATTGTTATCGTCATTGACATCTAATATCAACTTTGATTATTTGTTCTATTAAAAAAATTTGATGAAACCAAGGCTGAGCCGGCCGAAACCAGGGCCCTGTACAAAACTTTGAATCGGGGCCTACTAAACTTAGAAACAGATCAATAAAATAACATAATTTTCCAAATTTGATTACAGTAACAAACGGCCGCTCGTATTTTCAGCAAGCTTGTGGATGTGGACGGGGACTCGAGTCCCCCAAGGGCCTCCTTTGAAATCTTTTGGAGCTAGCTAAAAAAACCTAGGTTATTTTAATCACATTCTTCAACAACACCCCTAAATATCTCTCAATATTTTTAAATTTGGGTCAAATCAACAACAGTTCCTAGTTGCATGTGAGATAGGATTGGAACTTAGAAAGTTTTGGAGATGTACCTAAGTTTAGGAAGCTTTTTGAACAAACTAAGACTTTAGATTTTTCCAATAATTTTTAGGAGGCTACTGGAAGTTGTTGAAAATGCTCCAAGGGAAAAGAATTTGGGGGCCCAGTGCAAGTGAATTGCACTCCCACAGGGCCGGGCTGGATGTAATATGTTATGATTTACCTTATCATTAAATTTATTTGAATCACATCCTATAATTGTAAACATTTGAATAAGATGACAGGTCAAAATTGATGTTATAAATCAACAGCAACAACAATTTAGAAACGGCACCAGTACAGAATAAAGAGGGTCAGGGTTGTTGACTTAGTGCTTGTAGTTGCCTGTGAATGACGCGGGGTTATGTCAGATAGATACATGATTGTTACTACCTACGAAGATCTTAACTGTGGCAACTGGCACTGACTGCCTGCATCCTCTACATAGCGTACATATATCGGCTTAACGTTTCTTCGAGGGTCACTGATACTGCACATATAGGAGTAGGTCTCTTTAGTTTCATGCATTATTAGTGCATAACCACTTGTTTCTCTGAAAGTATGCAACGAGAAATTGCAAGATGGCCATCATGAAAATATTCTACCCATATTTTCTAGACGACAGCTGAAATTTCAAGGAAACTTGCTTATGAAGATGTAAATATGCTTACATCGATCTAATTAATCAGTCATCTGAAGTAGTCACTCCTTTAACTTTAAAGTGTCATTTTTGAGGATTCAAAAGTTATTGCATAATAGATGCTTTAAACTGCCCATCGCGCATCGCTGTTCATTGTTTCCACTGCTCGTCGTGAGTCACTGTTCATTGTTTCTATTGCCCGTCGGGAGTCGCTGTTCATTGTTTCCAACTGCTTCTGCTTCCCTGGCCACGACTTGGGCAACGACAAGAGCACAACAGCTACGAAGATCCCACTGATGTTACATCAGGTTGCCCCTATCCTGCTCTTAATTTTGGTGTTTCTAGAATTTCTCTATTTTTTCATGCATGACAGCTGTGTTAGTCTCTGGGAAATTTGCTTCTTTTTCTGGTTGCTTAAGGGTTCGTTATACGAACTTATGGATTTTTTTCTCAATTATTTCTAGGGAAATGGGTTTTGACCGTGGCATATGTTTTCTTTGCTACTGTGATAAGACAGAATAGTAATATATTTACATTAAGACTTCCAAATTAAATTTTACCATTAAAATATATGATGAAAAACGTGCACACTAGCATGGGGGCACCCCCCCCCCCCCCCCCCCCCCCGGGGACGTCCCCTTTGTCTGCGCCCACTGATACAACGGAACTAGTCCACTGTGTGTCGCTTGCACTTAAAGGTAGGCGCGAACCGATCAATTGAGCTGATCGAGTCAAACTCACTCGGGTCTACTCGGTTTCTTTGAATAACTGGCTACTCCAACTCTTTTTAAAATGCACGACTTGGTGTTAAACAATCATACCGATCGAGAAGGGCAGGTTCTTTTTTGTAATTTTCCAAGTTTGATCCCAGCCTGTTGACACCCAAAAATTGCAGCTCACCGGAGTATATGGCACGATGCCGGAGTATCTGACAAGCTCTCTCTGAAATCGGGTGTTAACCCATCGAAGTGTTTGGCACGGTGTCGGACTGTTCGGTAACCGGAGTAATGAGTCTCAGGGCGGAATGTTCGAGAGACCGCTCTCTAGACTCGGGATTTTAATCTATCAAAGTGTCCGGTCAAGGGCCAAATTGTCCAAGAGACCCCCTTCTGAAATTGAGTTTTAACCCACCAGAGTGTCCGACCGAGGGCCGAAGTGTCCGAGAGACCTCTCTCTCGACTCGGGATTTGACCCACAGGAGTGTCCAGCACAGCGCCGAAGGGTCCGAGGACCGAAGTGTCCGGCACCACGCGGAGTGTCCGACAGAGTCGGTTTCAATTGTTATTGATCTCTTAACTCTACGGATCCACGGCTCCACGGAGGAAGACCACCCACCTCTATAAAAAGAGGGCCCAGGTCGATTGAGTAGCATCCCAATCGTCTCTATCAATTGCCTTTACATTTTTTACGTCTTCAAACTCTAATCCCCTTACTCGACCCCCTATTCCATTCTTCTCTCATCTTGGCGACGTGTGAAGGTGATTCGGCTGGCCTGACCGAGCCCGGATCAATCCTAAAAAGATCTTACTTCGGCGGGATCTCTCTCGAGTTTGATTTTTAAGGTGCTGTAGTTGATTGGTGTCAAGGCGACATCAACGTTCCGCACACGGACGTGCGCATGGTGCGTTCACCCGGGATCCGTGTTTTGGCGTCAACACACTTTTTAGTGACTCTGCTGGGGAAGAGAGGTTCCGGTTGCACAAACCGAATCATCGTTTCCACAACATGTCTTCCGAGATCTCGCCAAAGAACATCGTGATGCCATCGTTGGAGGAAGTTCCCGAAGAGGCGCGGAAGTTGTTCTTAGAACGATGAAAGGCCCCAGAGGAACAGCGCAAAGCACGCGAAGAACGCCAATGTAAGGCACGAGAAGATCAGGAACTCCAAGAGTTTCTAGCGTGCTTCAAGAAAGATCGTCAAGGGATGATCTCTCAAATCAAGGAGACCATTCTTCCTTCTATCCCCGACGAGAAGATGTCAGTGAAATCAATGTAAGTTCATCTACTCAACCCACAGTCACTTATGAAGATTTTTTGGTTCGGTCTATCGAGACGCAAAAGCTCTTAAAAGAGAAATCTTTGAAGAATATTGGTGTTGCATCTACTAATCATGCTATGCAAGTAGACAAGCCTCACGTTAATTCATTGGCGTCTAACGTGTCTAATGCTGAAAAGCCATGGTACGGCATGCCGTTGAATTCATTTAGTGGGCAATCTGGTTTTCGGACCGATCTGCAAACTAATGCTTTAGTATGCCTCCTGCTAGCGTAGAACCAATTGATAGCATTCCCAATCCGGCTACTAGCCGATCGAATGAGCTATCTAATTTTGTGCCGCCATACCGCACTGTTGCGTATAGTACCCCACATATTCCACCTAGCAGCACAGTCGCGATCCACGGTTTGGTCCCTAGTGAGAAATTCAATTTTACGGGGAGTAGTGCGCAAACCGATCGACATAAAACCCCCCGTCACTAATATAGAGGAGTGTCTAGCAAGGTTTAAGGAAAATTTGACTAGACAATTCCAAGACTTATTAGGAGTTGATTTGAAGGGTAGAGACCGAATCTATCGAAAACCCTACCCTACATACTTTGATTTGGCCCCTTAACCTAATGGTTGGCACGTCCTGAATTTTGTGAAATTTAGCGGTGAGGATAATAAAATGACATGGGAACATATTAGTCAATATACCGCTCAACTAGGAGAAGCCAATTGTAGCGATGCTCTGAAAATTAGGCTTTTCTCATTATCATTGATCGGGACCGCATTCTCTTGGTTTTCGTCACTGCCTCCGGATTCTATTTGCACAAGGGAATTCTTGGAACACAAATTTCATGATCATTTCTATTCTGGAGACAATGAATTAAAGTTGTCACATTTAACATCGGCTGGAAAAGGAAAAGATGAAACTATTGCTAGCTTTATTCATAGATTTAGAGAAATCAAAAACCGTTGTTTCAATGTAACAATTTCTGAAAAAGATTTGACCGACTTAGCTTTTAATGGTTTGCGGTTACATCTTAGAGAAAGTTGGAGGGTTACGATTTTATTACTCTCACTCAACTCCAACAAAAGGCTTGGGCACAAGAAAGCGGAAGCAAAGAGCCAAAGTATGAGCACAAAATCTGGCACAATGTTCATGTAGTTGAGTATGATTCAAATAGCACCGATGATGAGTTTAATGACATACTTGCTGCCGAGTTCAATTGGCCATCCAAGAGCAAGTCTTTGGCATGTGATTCGCTCAAACCGATTCATAAGAATCGGAAAGACGATATGAAATACACCTACAATGTAGCCAAATGCGACAGAATATTTGATGAGTTGTATAAAGGTGGGTATATCAAGTTGCATTATTCATTGCCACCGGCGGAGGAGATAAAACATAAAGCATATTGTAAGTGGCACAATTCGTATTCTCATGCTACTAATGATTGCAATGTTTTCCGTCGACAGGTCCAATCGACCATTAATGAAGGACGATTGAGTCTTAAGGAGATGCAAATTGACAGGCATCCTTTCCTGATGAACATCTTGGAGTTCAATCCCAAAGTGTTGATTCGGCCTCACCAAGCCGATACAACAAAAGGGAAGAACATCATCATCGGGGAAGAGAAACCCCTCCCTTCGAGTGACAAAAAACGCTACTAGGAAGGTGGTGCTAGAAAAATCTCTCGATGGTCACGAGTATCTCAAAGTCACCATCAAAAGCTCAGGATTCGGGGGCAAACTCCGCAACCCAAGATGATCAAACCAAAGAATCCTGAAGTGGGCAAGTGGAAGACGAATGAGAGCAAGGTCAAGAACCAGAAAACCACCTTCAAAGTTACGCTTGACCGCCTCATGGAAAAATACAAGCACCAAAAGAATGATTCAGAGAATCGGTCCGCCAAGTGGCCAAGGTCTCCCAATAAAGACGAAAGACCTAGGAAGGAGGTAAGACCAAGCACGGATATGCCTATTTCTCCTCCACCTATGTTCGGTATGCCTCCACCGTGGTGCTTTCCTATGCATTATCCTTCGGTCCCAATGTGGAATCCACATATGGGACCGTGGATGCACGTTCCACCAATGCCATGCCCGCCATTCCATCCGGGACGGTCCACCAATGCCATGCCCGCCATTCCATCCGGGATGGGGAGCACCAAAGGGGGCTGTCTTCACGAGGCTCTCCAACTATGCTCATGATCGGCCTGAATCTCTGCCGATCAATGCAAAGAAGAATACTCTTGCGGTTGTCCCAAAACAGGAATGGCGCATCAAGCAAGGTAATAATTACACTCCCCAAACTTCCATAAATAAAAAAATACATCCGGAGGTGTCCTAAAAATCGGCGCAACCGATGTTAAGATTGGGGGAGTTTTCAATGGACCGGTCACGGTGAGTGATTCGGTTAAAAAAGCTTCTCATGATCTCGAGGGTGATAGTAGCAAGTCCTCTTCCAAGTATACACAGCCGAGGTGGTGTCCCTTCGGCTTGATCCGAACTCAAAAGAGGAAGATACAGCGAATACGCTTGCGTGAGGTTCGAGAGCAAGAAGCCAAAAAGAAAAGGGACAAAGTGTTCAACGAAGTCAAGCCAATGATCTCTCAAGGTAAGCGGTGGAAAGTGAAACAACTCGAACCTCCAACTTCATCACCACTAAAAGAATCGGCCACGACGGTAGAAACGCTGGGTCAAGCCAATGCCACGCCTGGGGACGTTTCTACCACACGCACGCCTAAGGGAGACGTTGACATGTATGAGTTTGATAATGATGACCTTCTAGACTACGAGCCGACGCCGCCTCGAGAAGAATAAGAAGATGTTATGGCGAGTTTGACTTTGGTCCTAAAAATGCTATTTTTCAGAAGCCTAAGAAATCAGGACAACCGTATAAAATCACTTTACCTAAAAGGGCACATTGATGGCACACCGATTTCAAATATGCTTGTAGATGGAGGGGCCATTGTTAATCTAATGCTATATTTTTTGTTTAAGAAGTTAGGTAAGGCCGATGAGGAACTCATCCGGATCAACATGACTTTGAACGGTGTGGGAGGAAAGGATCCTATTGAAGCTAAAGGGGTCGCTTCCATGGAACTCACCGTTGGAAGTAAGACTATGGCTACTACTTTCTTTGTTGCTGATGTTCAAGCAACTATAGTTTGATTCTAGGGCGTGATTAGATTCATGCTAATAAATGTGTTCCATCTACTTTACACAAATTCTTGATAATATAGGTTGGTGATGATGTAGAGATGGTACATGCGGATGTATCGGCTTGTGTTGCTATGGCCGATTCATCTTTATTGCCACACAATAATGTTAAATGCTTGACAGGTTTAGATTTGACAAATTATGATTTTCTTAGTGTTACTAGAAATGGATTTATACCCGTCAATATAAAGCCGACGGAGAATCGGCTCAATCATATTATGTGATCTAATGGAATCAAACTTAAATTGGTTGCAAAAGAGAGTAGAGCACTATCGGGCTAACGTGAACGATATGTGTGAAACCATAAACAAAATAGAAGACATGGACAAGTTGGGACAAGGATTCACATCAACCAACCCTCTTGAGGAGGTAAATCTTGGCAACGATGAGAATCCTAGGCCGACATTTGTAAATAAAAATCTGAAAGCCAATTACAAAGAAAAGTTAATCAAGCTTTTGAGAGAATATGTGGATTGCTTCGTGTGGTCTTACAATGAAATGCCGGAGTTAAGCCACGAGCTTGTGGAGCATCGACTTCCTATGAAATCTGGTTTTAGGCCTTTCAAACAACCAATGGGGAGTTTTAATTCGGACAAGTATGATCGGATTAAAGAAGAGGTAAACAAATTACTTAATGCAAATTTTATAAGACCTTGTAGGTATGCGGAGTGGATATATAACATTATGCCCGTCGAGAAGAAGAACATGGGTAAGATAAGAGTCAGCATTGATTTTAGAAATCTGAATAGAGCCACTCCCAAAGATGAGTATCCTATGCCTATAGTCGACATGTTAATTAATAATGTTTCGGGCCATAAAGTAATTAGTTTCCTTGATGAAAATGCGGGTTATAACCAATTTTTATGGCCGAAGATGATATGTCTAAAACTGCATTTAGATATCCTGGTTTTATCGGTTTATTTGAGTGGGTTGTCATTACTTTCAGGTTGAAAAATGCGGGTGCCACTTATCAAAGGGCTATGAATTTCATCTTTCATGATTTACTTAGTGTCATCATGGAAGTTAACATAGATAATGTGATTATTAAATTGGCTGCTCTAGATCCACATTTGGCCGACTTGCGTCTTGCTTTAGAACGTATGCATCGCTTTGGCTTGAAAATGAACCCGCTCAAATGTGCTTTTGGTGTGTCGGCTGAGAAGTTCTTAGGTTCCATTATCCACGGACCAAGGTACTTCGTTTACAACGGGTCATGTTCGTGAGTTTGCCCAATCTTATGAGATTAAGCTGCTCAATTCCTCTCTATACTATGCTCAGGCTAATGGCCAGGCCGAGTCTAGTAACAAGACATTGATCAAGTTGATTAAGAAGAAGATAGAAGAGCATCCCAAGAGATGGCATGAAGTCTTATCGGAAGCTTTATGGGCTCATCGGATATCTAGACATGGGGCTACTAAGGTAACTCCCAACGAACTTGTGTATGGGCAAGAGGCCATTTTACCCGTCGAGGTAAATCTAGGAGCTCTAACGTTAGCTAAACAAAATGACTTATCCACAGAAGAGACAGAAGAGTACAATGCTTTGATGCTAGATAATATTGATGAAGTAACCAATAAGCGTTTGAATGCCTTAAAGGAAATTGAAAGAGACATGGCAAGAGTTGCTAGAGCCTACAATAGAAAGGTGAAAGTCAAAACTTTTCAAGTGACCGAATTAGTTTGCAAAACAATTCCGCCTGTTGGTTCAAGAAGCAACAAGTTCGAAAAGTGGTCCTCTAGTTCGGGAAGGGCCATATAGAATAACGAGGTTAATAGCCGGTAATGCGTACATGGTAAAAGACCTACAGGGAGTATCGTTGCCTAAAGCCCTTAATGGCCGGTACTTGAAGAAATATCATCCGAGCGTATGGCAAAGTGCTTAAGAGAGTAATAGCCAATATGACAAATATCGTAGCTAAAGGTTATAATATAGTCGATGAGTCAAAGGACCATCGCCTTTAGTTATTTTTGGTGTTTAGAATGCATTGTGGTGCAGGGACTTCACCAAAAAGCAGAGGGACATGTGTTAACACCCAAAAATTGCAGCCCACCGAAGTATCCGGCATGATGTCAAAGTATCCGGCAAGCCCTCTCTAGAATCGGAGGTTAACCCACAGGAGTGTTCAGCACGGTGCCAGATTGTTCGGTGACCAGGGTATCTGGCCCCAGGCCAGAATGTCCGAGAGACCCCTCTCTGGACTCGAGATTTTAATCCACCAGAGTGTCCGGTCAAGGACTGCAATGTCCGAGGGACCCCCTTCTGGAATTGGGTTTTAACCCATCAGAGTGTTCGGCCGAGGACCGAAGTGTCCGAGAGACCCCTCTCTAAACTCTGGATTTAACCCACTGGAGTGTCCAACACAGTGCCAGAGGGTCCGAGGACCGGAGTGTCTAGCACCATGCCGTAGTGTCCGGCAGAGTCGATTTCGGTTGTTATTGATCTCCTAACTCGTTGGATCCGCGGCTCCACAAGGGAAGACCACTCCACCTCTATAATAAAGGCCTCAGGCCGATTGAGGGGCATCTCAATCGTCTCTATCAATTGTCTTTATATTTTTTACCTCTCCAAACTCTAATCCCCTTACTCGACCCTCTATTCCGTTCTTCTCTCGTCTCAGCGACGTGTGAAGGTGGCTCCGGCTGCCCTGACCGAGCTCGAATCAACCATTGAAAGATCATACTCCAACGAGGTCCCTCTTGAGTTTGATTTTTCAAGTTCTGCACTTGATTGGTGTCAAAGCGACATCGACGTTCTGCACACGGACGTACACGTGGTGCGTTCACCCGGATTCCGCGTTTCGGCGTCAACACAGCCTTTTCTATTTTTACTTGTATTCGCAACTGTACGAGGTGCCCAGGCAGACGAGCTTTTCTTGGACTGTTTCGCTTTTAGCGATCGATCGTAGCGAGACACGGCTGTCTATAAATACAAGGAGTAGGCACGGCCAGTTTTCAGAAAACCCTTGGTCCTCTTTCTTCCGGGCCAATTGATTAAACAAGGATAAACATCAGGGTCATCACCGATCAATCCATGAAGACGGTCACTGATGGTACCGCGCAAGAGATCTCCAGCCACCCGGCTTACTAGGGGCTCAAGTTGAAGGAAGTTACAACCGACGATGGGAAATTCAACTGCCACGGCTGCATCAGCTCCGGCGCCGGCGCCAGGTACCGGTTGGAGCACGGGGGCGGAAGCTACGACAGCCACATATGCTGCGCCGTCGAGCCCGCCGCCCATCGCTCACTCGACCACCCGCCCATCGTTCCAGACGTCGTGCATGTGCACCAAAGCGATAGCCAAACCCCACAAGGCCAGCTGCTCGAAAATCCGAAACCGTCCTAATGGTCCCAAGAAGGCTTGGTAGGGCATGACTGTGTTTCGTTAGTACTATAGTATGGACCTGTGTATGTTTTAGTGTCGACGTACTTTATCTTAATTTGTTGCGTTTACTTTTTGCATATATGGTTTTGTTCATGCCACACCACACCTGCACAGCAATATCAATGTTCACGTCTACACTGACTACACACGTTATTGTAATCATAAGTTTATACGTGAATGATTGTGTTATTGCATGGTTATTTGAATACGTCCTAGCTTGAGTATTCGCGTCGTCGGAGAAGTCTGCTTCATGCCGACTGTCATGTATCCTTTGATGAGTTCCATAAAAAGAAAATACTGGGATTTATAAGTAATTATCAGTCCGTGGTATGCAAAGCATTGTAATCAAATTTCTCATGGAAATAGGTACTGATCATCTCCATGCACATCTGTCAGTTGCATGTGACAGAGCACCTGCCCTTTATTTTGGCTTTGACCAAATTACCACCTACTACAAGTATAGCCAAAGTCCTGGTAACTCTCTACACTATTTTCTTTTGTTCATTTTACCACAACTTTACCATTTGGCTCAATTTATCTTTTACTATTATTTCTCTTTTTTTTTCCATATATAAGAGTAATCTTAAGCTAACATTTTAGAAGATGATAGAACACATCATAACACATATTAAAAAAATACATCATAAATTTTTATAATTATTTTTATATGGAAGTATATTTAATAGTAAATTAATCCTAAGAATACAAAACTATATAAAAATAATGATAAAAAATATTATGTATTTTTCTAAAGTGTGTTATGATGTTCTCGATCATCCTATAAATTATAAACTATTTATTCTAATATTACCCTAATATATAGAGAAAAAATACAAATTGTAGAAGGGCATAAATTGAGCTAAACGACAAAGTTGTGGTGATAAAATGAGCCAAAAAATAGCCTAGGGAATTATCTGGACTTAGCTATACTTGAAGGTAGTAATTTGGATTTTATCCTTTAAACAATATATGATAAATGTCATATATTTTGTTATAATTTTAATTATCATTAAAGGTATTTGAAAGATGACTAATAATTTTACATATTGGACTTTTTTTTAATAAGATGAATAGTCAAATATGACATAAAAAGTCAAGGTTGTGAAAATTTTAAAACTAGTGGGAGTATTTACTATTAGGAAACCGAAATTGAGATGTATATATGTATATACGGTCCTTGACCTCGACGATCTGCTCTGTTGTCTGGTACACGGACTGGTTCCATTCACATGTGACACGTAATTATTGTATAGTCACATACGTATATGCTTATGCCACAGTTAAAACATCCCATCCATTTCCCTTAATTTTTAAAGGAAATTTCCCTTAAAATGTAACATCTATCAGTTCATGCAACAAATCGTTAAGGAGCCATGAAAGATCAAGCTATTTCCGGACAACATGAATGATGTGGAAAAGCAGTGGAACTCTAGAAGCAATCCAATTAGGAGCAAGAAAAGGGGCAGGCTGGTTTTCTCGTTTTCAATGTCTTATACGTTTATTTGTTAGAGTCTTGGAGCATTGTATCACCTAATGCCATTGTAGCATGGGATCATACAAGAAATTTTCCTGAATTCTATATTTTTGTTATGAAACTGAATTGAGGCCTCCTTTGGAATGGAGGGAAAAAATCCTGTTTCCTACTTTTTCTGTGAAATTAAACTAATTCCGGCAAATTTCTATGAAATTCCTATGTTCTATAGGTGCAATGATTCTGTAAAATTTCTGTGAGATTCCTATAAAATTCCTATATTCCAGACTGGGCCCAAAGCTTCAGCGCCAGTGTTTGCAAATCTCAATGAAGTTCACAAGGCTAACACTCTTTCATGCATGCATAACTTAACTAAATAAATAGCACATAAAAAACCTGGTGACAATTCATAATTCCTCCTGTTAAACTAATCATTCAAGAGCTAACTTCATGGATTGATGCCCTGACTACTTAACACAAATAACACGCAGACATAAACACTGCCGTGAACATGATTAAAACACTTACACTAATGAGCACAACACTAACAAATCTCGTGGGTCGCTACTCGCTAGTAGGGTGTGCGGTAACGTGAGAGTACGGCGGGCGGCGGCAGGTTGTGGACTTGACATCGGCGATGCCTGGCAAGAGGGTGCAAGATGTGTTGTGGATGAAGCCGCAGCTCTGATCTCAAATGAAAGTTAAGAATTTTCAGGTGCTTGTAACTTGCACTCCTGATTGCAGCATCAATAATAATGACATAAATAAAGACTTGACTAGCTGGTACATATGACCAAATCAATTGCGCGTAGCCCATAACCAGATATTGTGCCGGTGGTTTTACTGCTAATCGCGCTGAACTGGACATGTTAACACCAGAATCTATGAGCTTGGTTAATCAGTTCCCCAAGGAGCATATCAATCAAAGAGAAGACAGTCCTAGTCCAGAAGTATTTCCTTAGATCAAAATTATGTCATCATGGCAGTTGATTTCAACAAAATGGACCAATAAATCATTATCGCATGACGTGTGCCATAAGGGCACATAAAAGCATTCATTGGATGGAATCAAACCTGGAAAATTACGATACATAGCCGGTCCTGCTGTTCCATGGAAGAGTGGTTACACAAAGCCAATAATATAGACTTGGCTAGTTACTTAATCAACGCAACCGAGAGGTTGTGTGGCCTAAAATCCGTGGTTAAAGAATCGGTGCTGGTATTGAATTAGTAGAATGTGTTACCCGCATATATCCTGACTGCCATGTTGATCGGTTGTGTTGACTGGTTCTGCAAAGGGTCAATTTCATGTTTTGCTTCACGAGTGACGTATAGTGGACTAATTCCGTTGGTTTTTGAAGCATGTAGTCTAGTACATGTATAGACACAGAAGAAAAAGTAATTCACAAATTTCTTTAAAAATAATAAACATTTGTGATTGTTCCCAAAATAAAATTAAAGAAAACTTGCCGCTTGCGCTTTCAAGCAGTTTACTGTTACGAACCTAATCAAAGCAACCGAGTGGCCTAATGTCCGTGGTTGGAGACGAGTGGCCAAGTAGTGCCGTTAGTTGGATTAGAAGATCGAACCTCGACACACCTTGACCTCGACGACTAGTTTGATCAGTTGACTAATTCTGCCATAGAAAAACTGTGGAACACTAGAGGGAATTCAATTAATAACATGAAAGGCAGGCTGATGTAACAATCCACGTAACATCAATCGCCATATACCTTACTTGCGTGATGCACATTCATAGAAACTCGCACGTCCGTTGTGTGCACGTAGCTACTGTCCTCTAGAAATTTGGAACCTGAATTCTAGAAACTGCCATGTCAGTTTGGAGCCTGGTTTATAGAAATTGGAGAATTGCTCCGTTTAGATCCATCTCAGTTTCTAAGACCGGTTTTTACGAAAGGGGAGATATCCAAACTGGACTTCAGTAGTGATAAAGATGTTTTACATTGTGTTTCCACCTTTGTCTTGGTGTGAGTTATTTGTGTGAATTTATGCGTACTTTCTATAACAGCGAAATATCTTTGACATTTTCTTACAATCTGAGTTTTCAGTGACTTGGAAGGTTCCGTTTATTCAATTATAAATTCGAATCTAGTTACAATCAACAATAAATGAGGATAGTAATATGAAATTTTAGACCCAGTACTCCTGGGCCTCAAAATAAGTGACATATCAGAGCTAGTCAAAGTCAAGCTATATTTGATAATTTCTAGAGAAAACAGGCAGTGTCCCTTCTGTTTGAGAGATAAGTAGTGAAGACGGTCAGGGTCGTTGACTCAAGTGCCTGTAATTGCCTGTGAATGACGTGGGGTTATGTTGGACAGATACGTGATTGTTAGCTACAAAGACCTTAGCTGTGGCAAGTGGCACTGGCTCCTAGCGTCCTCTCCAAAACCTACATATATCGGCTTAACATTTCTCCCAGGTCGCTGATACCGCGTACTGACTAATCAACTTGCCATATAGGTCTTTATTTTCATGCATTATTAGTGCATAACCACTTGTTTCTCTGAAAAGTACGCAACGAGAAATTGCAAGGTGGCAATCATGAAAATATACTTCCCTATTTTCTGTACGCGACAGCTGAAATTCAGGCAAACTTGCTTATCAAGTTGTAAATATGCTTACATCGATCCTAATCAGTCATCTGAAGTATTCCCTCCTTTCACTTTGAACTTTCATTTTTAGGATTCAGATGTATTACGTAATAGATGCCATTCTCAATTTCTAATGACATTTCTCTATGCCAAGTACATCCCTATCCCTATTTTTCTACTACCCGTTTTTTGTGCTCTAGATATTTTTACTTCTTAATTCCTATTTCAGAGCTAAAGCGGTATTTAAAAGTGAACGGGGGACTGCAGGGGCGGAGCTAGGGCCTTTTTTTATGGGTCAGCTGACCCCAAAGAAATTTTTAAATCCTATAGTAAATTTGTTTAGATTGGTACCCCTCTCCTATATCAATCTCAGCCATTGATTTTTAAAATTTTGGACCAAACCCATTATTTTTTTTCTCCGGACCCACCATTTTTAGTACTGGACCCAACATTTTGGTACTTTTGACTAGTTAACTCTATATTTTTAATCATCATATCTGATCAGTTGGATGGCTGTGGTTAACTTGAGGCATTGTAACATCTCTCCCAAAAAGATATATCTATTTTTTTAGTATGAACAAAAAATGATAAATTCCAAATGCTGGTAACATCAGAGTTGCCCTTGACGTACAGCCGTCGGACGCTAAGGGTGATGGCTATTCGGAGACAATGGAGCAGAGCTTTGTACTCGGCAGCATTGTTGGAGGCTGGAAAATCGATTTGCAAGATTATCGAAACTTGTCACCTTTAGGGGAGATGAGGACGACACCCGCCCCCGAGCCCTTCAGTCTGCTGGAGCCGTCGAAGAACATGGTCCAATGCTCGAAGTTGGCGGGGGTCGGCGGTTGCGGAGCCTCGGTCCATTCAGCGATGAAATCGATGAGAGTCTGAGATTTGATGGCTTGCCGAGGGACATAGGTGATACCGTGGCCCATGAGTTCTATAGCCCACGTGGCGATGCGTCCGACCACATCCTTGCCGTTCATGATCTCTCTGAGTTGAAAACTTGTCACCACCCAGATGGAATGGCTGTTAAAGTACTGGCGTAGCTTTCGGCTGGTGATGAGGACTGCGTAGAGCAGCTTCTTGACTTAGGTGTACCGAGTCTTGGCGTCAGCCAGCACGTTGATGATAAAGTAGACATACCGTTGTGTAACGACCGAGTTTTTCTTACCTTTCGATAAGTTCCGATCTTTTGTGACCTTACCAATCCCAGGAGGTTGGCAAGCACGGCATCACAAGCGATCAATCAAGAAACTATAACAGAAGCATTAAACAAGAAACGAGAATAGAAAATAGCAAGCCATTGTAAATTTATTAGAATAAAATCCTTCATAGAGGTCCATCGGCACATAGACCGAAAACATCTCAGAGCAGAAAGATTACTATCGAGAAATCTATGAACGCAGCAAGGGAAGCAACATCATGGCAGCGATAGCGAACCTCCTCCACACAGGCTAGCTTGAGCGTAGGAGCTGACTTCACAGTCTGTCAGAGACGTAGTCAAAGTCGAAGTTGAGAGTATCCTCTGAAATCAATAAATTAGAAAGCCAAGAGTGTGAATACTCAACAAACCGCATACTATCTAACAACAATGTATGCGTGCAAATAGTTTCAAAGGTAAAGGCTGGCTCAAGTGCTAAATGCAAGTTTAAAAAATTTTAATTTACTTTAAAGATGCAAGAAAGCTTTATTTTAAAACTATCAAATTTTATTATCTTGCCCCACAGGGATCTCTATTATCCCGAACGGTGGTTCATTCTAAATGCCGGTGTAATCTCCACACTCGGCCACCGCTCAAAGGCCGGAGTCTTAAACATTATGCATACACTCGCATGAGTAACAGGGTAGTCACATAAACATTGTTTAAAATAAATAAATTTAATAATTAATTAATCACTAATCCTTAGTAAATATTGCTAGGTAGTGATTATGGATATAATGACAACTCAAACCTTAGTATTATGCCAAGCAAACCACAATACAAGCTCATACTCATGAAAAAGCTTAGTATAATTAAACGATACCTAGTCACACTTAATCATCCGTGTAACACATAAGCACTAAAACAAAGTAGCTAAATAAATAATTATTCTAATAACTAAACCATAGTGAATGACACTAAGATACACATTAATGAGCATTGCATTAATATAATCAACGCATCATGTATGATTGGTCCTTAGTTTTCCTTGCAAGGTTCTTTCAGCTCTTATTCGAAGTTTGATCGGATCTTATCGATTCTTCTCGAGCTTTTATTTCTTTTTATGGTAATTTTATTAGGCGTATTCTACCGTGTAGACAACGTTGAGGTCGAGGAAGAGCCGGATTCCAAGAGGAGCCAGAAGGACCAACACACAAGGTGACGCCCGAGGATCTCGACATCGAGCCCTAAAGATTGAGGATTTGCAGGCAAGCTCTAACCGCCTTGATCATATTAATCCTATGATTTATTTCGCACATATATGGCTTGAATGCTTGCATGTGTTTTCTGTGAAGTATTGATCCTGCTTATTAGGTATTTATATTAATGTCAGTTACTTGCTCTCGTTAATATTAAATACCAACTTGTTGATGACACCCCCTTGTTACCAATAGAGAATCTGTCATTAAATGCTTTTAATGACCGGAAAGTTACCTTGATAATAGATTGCTGAGGACTCTATTGTGTAACGCATCACCACACCATACACTAATATTCTTAAAAATTTGTAAATGTGTGCTTGGTGGTGTGAGTAAAATAAAATGGGTGGGTGATAGAGCAACATGTGTCAAGTGGAGGTGGGTAATTTCTGGTTTGTAGGCGAGGCTTCAATGTGGTGATTTGGTGCTATGTGATAAGCTTCGGTCTAGTCCACTTGTCATGGACAAGCGCTCACCCTGACCGCATAAGGACCGGTTCATCGGACCTCAACATAGTGATTTTGTGCAACCACAGAACTTGTCTAGACAGAACTTACCCTACTTAGGGCCCTTTTGGTAGAGCTCCCAACTCCTGATTCTCTGGATTCACTCCTGATTCTTCTGTGAAGTGATTCTGTGACTGAAAGTGATTCTCTTTGATTCTCTAGGATAAACTTCTAGGATCAAGACAGAGAATCACTTCACAGAATCAAGAGAAGCTACTTTTTTCAGTTCCCAGCCTCTTATTTCATTTCAGAGAATCACTTCACAGAATCAGACAAGAATCACTTTTCTTGAAAAACAGCATTTGACAGAGCTTCCCAGATTTTGACCGAGAATCAGGAGCTGAGAGCTCTGCCAAAGGGGCCCTTATTGCCATCTACCATATGCTACACTAGGCTGCCAGTAGGGCATCGGGCACCAAGGGTGGACACTCGGGGATGAATGTGCCTGAGAGAGTCTAACTCAGAGGAAAAAGAAGTACTTTAGCTCAGTGTATCTGAGTCAGCAGAGAAAAATGAAGTACCTGAGAACTCAAAAGTAAAGTGAAGTACTTGTGTTTCAGCCCTTGGTGATTTTCCGAGGTGGGCATACGGGGGTGGACGAATAAGGTGGGACTAGCGTTATGTTTCTCTCCAGCTAAGAGGGTGTAGCCTGTGGGTACAGTGTACAACCTCTGTAGAGTGTAAAATCTTTTCGGAAAGTCCGTTGTCACAAGATATGACACATTATTGTCTGGGTTCACAATGATTAGTCTCTTATACTTCCTTGCTTGTGTGAGTGGGTGTAGTTGTCCATGTTTTGAAAAATGTCTGGATCGGGTATTGAAGGCCTTTCCAGTTAAAAATTGGGAACTAGTGGGAAAGGTTTATTCCCCCCCCCCCCAGGTCCACCCACTAAAATATGACAAACAATGCTTTGATCACTTGGTTTTATCAACCTTCTCTAGCAAACCCTGCTAAAAATAGATTTCTACAAAGGAAACCCTGTGCATTATTCTTGCTACAGCCAGACATACATCTATCAGTATACTCCTGCATAGTGTTAGGGCTTGCTGAGTACTTTATGTACTCATCCGTTGGCATCTGTGATTTTAGTCAAAGGAAGATTCGTGGAAGACGACGACATGCTGGGTTTGGTCCTACTTCCCAAGTTGCTTATGAAGTTGGATCTTGTTTTCGCTGTCTGCTTCACCTCTAGCTCGCTAAACCATTGTGGATACTTTAATCCACACCATGTTGCCGCTAAAGGTCGAGTTTATTTCTCCCATTCGAAGTATGCTTTTTGATATACATTTTGATGTGTTAGTGTGTATCAGCTGCTGATCCAGCAACTGATACGTGGTGCACAGTGTATTTCAGAAATGAGGTACAACAATTATACACTCTGCAGAGGTTGTACACTTTTTTCACAGGCTGCTTCTTCTCTTGATCAACAGAACCGCATAACGCTCACTTCATCACATGTTAAGGTTTTCACA
Source organism: Zoysia pacifica (assembly GCA_001602315.1). Lineage (NCBI taxonomy): Eukaryota > Viridiplantae > Streptophyta > Magnoliopsida > Poales > Poaceae > Zoysia > Zoysia pacifica. The sequence goes on along the minus strand of BCLH01000335.1, from coordinate 151,429 downwards.
TATTCCACCTCAAGATTCAAACAGGGGTCATCTCTCGGGGTTTCCTAGGACACCAATGACGCGATAGCACATTCTCGGAGCCGGAGCATGAGATTAATACAAGCACATCTGTTCCCTGGACCCCATATCACTGGGTGATTACACAACCAAGGGGCTATACTTGTGGACAATACGATCCCGTGGCGCGAGCTATTGCTGTAATCGAAGATCGGATCGTGAGTATCTCACGTTTATTCCTGTGACTTGTGTCACTCGACCACCTTAGGCATTCGATGTGGATAACCAGAGGGGTAGAGTAAGTACTGCCCATACAAGTTCTGTGATTGCATAAAATCACTACATTGAGGTCTGATGAAAAGGTCTTTATGTGACAGGGGCGATGCTTATCCACGACAGGTGGACTAGTGCGAAGCTTAACACTTATCACATCACCTTTCACATAAGCCACGCTTCATGACCAGAAAACACCCTTCTTCACCTAGCACCAGTTGCACTGTCACCCATCCCACTTTATTTCACTCACCACCAAACTCATTTTAACACATTTCATAAACGATTGGTGTATGGTGTGGTGATGCATTGCATCACATAAGAGTTCCTAAGCAATCTAAATATTCAAGGCAACTTTTGGTTCCTTAAAAGATTTTAAGGAAGGAATTCCTATGGTTAAGAAGGGGAAGTTGTCAACCGGTAACAAAGTAGTACTCATATTTAATGAGATAACTGACATTAATATAAATACGTAATAACAAGTTGGGTATTAACTACACAATGTTTTAACATAGGATAATATAAATATGCAAGCATTAAGGCTGTATAGGTGCATAAACAAAATATAGGATTAATATGATCAATGAGGTTAGAGCTTGCCTGCAAATCCTTAATCTTCAGAGCTTATCTTCTCGATATTCTTCAAAGTCCGAGTCTTGAATTGCGGGCTTGATGTCGAAGTCTTCAGGCTTTTATTTATTTGTCAGTTCAGCCGTCTTCTCTTGAAATCTAGTTCTTCCTCGAACTCAGCGTTGTCTACACGATAGAATATACCTAATAAAACTACCGCAAAAAAAACAAAACTCGAGAAGAATCGATAAGATCCAAATAAATCTCAAATAAGAGCCAGATAAACTCCACGAGGAAAAACTAAGGATGAAGTCATGCATGATGCGGTGACTATATTAATGCAGTGCTCATTATCCTATGTGTATTTAGTATTATTTATTATGGGTTAGTTACTAGAATAAATATTTATTTAGCTACTTTATTCTATCGTTTATGAGATTACACGAGTAGTAAGTGTAACTATGTATGGTAAATATTATACTAGAGCCTTCATGCGAGTACGAGCTTGTATTATGGTTTGTCTAATATAATACTAAAAGTTTGGTGTGTCATTTTATGCATGACTCAGCGGTATTTATTATGGATTAGTGATTAATTAATTATTAAGTTATTTTAAACAATATTTATGTGTCTACTTT
>BCLH01000335.1:110694-135425 GCA_001602315.1 Zoysia pacifica | reverse complement strand
GGCCGCCGCTCGCCTCGCCGCACTTAACAGGCCGGCCCGCCACGGTGCCGCCTTGCTGTGCCGTGCCATGGGCCGGAGCTGGAGCCCGTGGGCTGGCACGGCACGCCACGATAACGAAGTGTGGGTCGTACCAGCCCAAAATTAAATGGTTGGGCATTTTCGTACTCGAGCTGGGCCGTGCTGGGCCACCTGTTTGGACATCTATAGCTATGAAGACCCAACTGTGCCAGTAGCTTCAGTGAAATTGCACATGCATAAATGTGAGGCCTGGCGACTGATGTTACATCAGGTTGCCTCTATCCTCCTTTTAATTGTGTTGCTTTTAGAGTATTTGTTTATTTTCCTGGTTGCTTAAGGGTCCATTATACGTAGTGATGCAAGTGTGCACCTAATAGGTATTTATGGGTTAAACCTCTAGTTTTTTAAAAAATTAATTTTATCTCACTAAGAATACCAAGTGGAGGGGAGTTAGTTTATTTTAAAAGTTTTGGGCTGACCCACTGATAATAAAAACATAAAACTTGCATCACTAGTTAAACGAAATGGGTTTTGACTGTCGCATATGTTTTCTTTGTGACTGTATATTCATCACAGATAACAACGCAGAGGTGGAGTGGAAAATGAGAATGATGAGGTCAAATAGTAATATATACTTGCATTAATTAAGAGGCCTAACTTAAATTTTACATTGAAATATATGATGAAAAATCATGTACACTAGCATTGGGGCAGGGCCCTGGCCGTCCCCGGCCCTGTAACAAAAGAACTAGTCCGATGTATGCAGCTTGCACTTCAAGCCAGCAGCGAACATGACATGAGCCTCTGCAGGCAGAACCGATCAATTGAGCAGATCGAGTCAAAGTCACTCAGGTCTACTCGGTTTCTTTTACTCCGTAGTCGAAGTCTTTAAAATGCTTGACATGGTGAATTTAAACAATCATACCGATCGGGAAGGGCAGGTTCTTTTTCGTAGGTTTCCAAGTTCGATCCCAGTCTATTTTTACGAGAGATGTGTTACCGTACCTCCTCCTCAATTAATCTTAAGCATTAATTTTAAAAAATTGGTACCAAATTTATTATTTTAATATTTTTGATTAGGTAGATCTTTATTTTTAATCATTAAATCTGAACAAATTGACGCCTGTTGTTTACTCAAAGCATTGTAACATCTCTTTTATTTTTACTTGTATTCGCAACTGTACGAGGTGCCCAGCGCAGACGAGCTTTTCTTGGACTGTGTCGTTCAAGATGGTAGCTTACGGATGACGTTTCATTTTTTTGACTCAGTAGCTGTGGCAGCAAGTGTGCCTAAACTTCGCCGTACCATTGGAGGCGAAGCAAAACGTGAGAAACTACCGATCAACAACGCGTCGTGAAACCCCAACACTCTCGCGCCATCTATAAATACAACGAGTAGCTACACGGCCAGTTTTCAGAAAACCCTTGGCCCTGTTCTTCCTCACCAATTGATTAAACAAGGACTAATTAACTGCAAGGTCATCACCGATCAATCCATGACGACGGTCTCCAACCACCCGGCTTACCGGGACAAGCTGAAGCGAGTTGCAACCAAGGATGGGGAATTCAACTGCGACGGCTGCCTCAGGTCCGGCGCCGGCACCAGGTACCGGTTGGAGTACGGGGGGCAGAAGCTACGACCACCACATATGCTGCGCTGTGGAACCCGCCACCCGGCCCTCACTGAGGCACTCCACGTTCGGATATCTTGAATTCAAATCCGAACCCCCAAGACGAACTGATCAGAAGGGACGGTTCTGCGGCAGATGCGGCAAGGCCGTGAATCGCTTCGTCTACCACAATGCCGGCGCCGGCGTCAGCTACCACCCGTGTTGTGCGTTCGGGTCGTGGTGCATGTGCACCAAAGCGACGGCCAAACCACACGAGCCCAGCTTCTCGAAAATCCGAAACCCTTATTGTCCCAAGAAGGTTTGGTAGGGCACGGCTATGTTTTATTTGTACCATTATTCTGGACTGGTATTTGGTTTAGTGTGTGTCGACTGTATATTAATTTATTATGTTTATTTGCATGTATGGTTTTGCTTACGTCTAGGCACCTTATTTGCTTTGAGTAAGTAGACATAAGTTTTTACGTGAATGAATGTGTTATTGCATGGTTATTTGAGCACGTCGCAGAGTATTCGATCGCGTCATCAGAGAAGTCTGCTTCATGCCGACTGTTATGTATCCTTTTTTGAGTTCAATATAAAAGTTAAATACTGGGATATATAATTAACAATTGTCAGTCTGTGGTATGCAAAGCATTGCAATCAAATTTCTCATGCAAATAGGTACTCGTATCCATGAACATCTGATGGTTGCACGTGACTTCTAGTTTTAAAATATACACACCATTGATTTTAACTTTAACTATTTTGCTTATTTAAAAATATAATAAATATTTCATATTTTATTATAATTTGTTTTATCATTAAAGGTATTTAAAACATAAGTAAATAATAATTTTACACTTTGAAGTTGAATACACTATATGCATTGATTTATCCCCTTACGAGGCATATTTACAAGACATAAATTACTTGTTTGAAGCTCTAAACGAATTCAAATAAAAAAGTTGTCAACTAAAAAGTTTTATAACATTTCGAGATCTACAACTTTTATTTGGTAGTTTCTCCATCTGAGGTCGTTTACAAAATTTGAATTTCAAATTTAAAAAATTCAAACGTAGTTTTCGATAACAAGATGATTTCAAATCAAAAAGTTGTCAACTACAAAGTTTCTCAATTTTTCGATATCTACAACTTTCATTTTGGCTATATCTCCATCCGAGATCGTTTGAAAAATTCAAATTTCAAACAAAGTCTTTGCCGAGTGTTTTTTTTCACTCGACAAACAGGTATTTGCCGAGTATTTTTTAATTACACTCGGTAAACAAAAAACACCTGATTTTTCAAAGTATATTTGGAGCAGCAAATTAATTCAAATTAAAAAGTGTTCAACTACAAAGTTGTATAACTTTTCAAGATCTACAACTTTTATTTTAGTCATTTGTTCATCCGACATAGTGGTAGTATATTGTTCAAAAATCTTATATACTTTTTTTCTAGTTTCGTAAAACTATATGAGAGATGTAGATTTTGTGAACAACGTTACTATCGCTTTGTCGAATGAAGAAATGACCAAAATAAAAGTTGTAGATCTTGAAAAGTTATACAACTTTGTAGTTAAAAACTTTTCATTTGAATTAATTTGCTGCTTCAAAATGTGCTTTAAAAAATTAGTTGTTTTTTGTTTGCCGAGTGTAAAACTAAAAACACTCGGCAAATTTTACCGAGTGTAAGAAAAAAAAAACACTCAGCAAACATGCAAGTTTGCCGAGTGTAAAACTAAAAACACTCGGCAAATACCTTGTTTGCCGAATGAAAAAAATAAGACTCGGCAAACAAAAAAGTTTGCGGAGCGCTTTTATTTTACTGAGTGTTTTTCGCGTAGCTCTCGGCAAAAGGTTGTTTGCCAAGTGTCCGAAGGATTACACTCGGCAAACCACTTAACACTCAGCAAACATCCGGTTTTCGATAGTGATGAAAATTATATAATTAGATTTATCTTGAAAAATAATTTCATAAAAGTATCCATATATCACTTTTTAATAAATATTTTTATAAGAAAATAACAGTCGAAGTTATATTTTGGGAACTGTGTCATTATCTCCTTATCGCGTGTATGCAAATCTGTTGCATCTTCCCCGTACTCAAGTCGTGTCCCAGCCATTTTGCACTGATTAATCGCGTAACTTATGTGCTCATTTAGTATGCAGGTTTTAGAATAAAAAATTCAGTATATAAAAAATATAGGAGGTCACCGATAAACATGAAATACCAGAAAGTTTGGTGAACAAAATTAAATTCTTTTAAAAATGTTCAACATGAACCCACAAGAAATTGCCATCAATCTCATATATGCCTCGTTAATTTCTGTAAACGTTCTGGGAAGCTGCAGTACGCGGCGCAATTGAGGAGTCAGTGACCAGGCCCCGCCCTGTAGGTCTTTCTTCGTCAGAGGGCAACAGCTCCAAGGCAGGCTACCCCCGGCATGGGCGCGATGTACGGACGAAAATCGAACTCAGATGCAGTGGCACAGGAAGCTGAGGTCGCAGGCGTCGCACTGCCTCAATCTCGAGTGATACATTTTTGTATAGTAAATTTCCAGAGCCAATTCCTTATTTAACACCCCTTTCACATGTAACAGTCCTTAGGAGGACTCGCATAAAACGAAATACCACGCTGTATTGCACGTACATCGATTATTAACTGACTAAGAGCAGACAATAAGATGAGCAGTCCTGAACATGAACATATATAGCCAAGCAACTAAACAGAACAACGACGCAGACGACACCCAAAGAACAAAGAAATCCAGATAACCACCAACGAACTGCCGAGACAGGCCTACCCACATCCTTCGGAAGTTAATAGTTGCGCACCTTCGACACGGGAGCCCGCCCGGAATTTTTGAGGGCAGGGGTGAACTTGCAGGACCCATTCGTACAGCACGGGTGGAAGTAGCGTTCACTGTCGCTGCGGTAGTAGATGAAGCGGTTCACGCCCTTGCCGCAAGCACGGCAGAGCTTGCGCTTCCCATTGTTCGGCAGCTCTTTCAAGAATTTGAGGTCTGTGAGCTTTAGGTGTGTTGACAACCAAAAAATGCACTAAAAAAAATCGAAAGTTTCGGTATCTCAAACCGAAAGTTCTAGTTTTTACAGAAAGGGTTGACCGAAAATGGCTAAGTTCCGGACGAAGAGTCCGGCACCTTGCCGGGTCCGACAAGCAGTTTCTAGAATCCACCTCGAAGGTCATCGGACTATCCGGCACAATACCGAAGGGTCAAATAGGAACTTTCGGTTTAGCAAATCAGAACTTTCAGTTTTGAAGAAAACTGAGTTTGTTCAAACCAAAGCCTAACTCGATTATTTTACAACTTTAGTGTTGCGCATGTTTTTCAGGCCATATGAGAGCATTGAAATTTGTTGAGTCATAGTTGACGGAAGACGCAAACAAAGGTCGGGAAACACAAGAGAAAAGACCAAATGATGGTTTGGAAGTCTTTATGAAGTTACTTGCATCAAGACCATCAAAAAGAGCATATTACTTAGCTAATTTGAGACCCCGACAAAAGCAGAACTTCCAGTTTTGTAAACCGGAAGTTCTGATTTTTATAGATTTAAAGAATTATTTTCAAATCTAATTCCTTGCCGATTTGTTAGAGTTACCAGCTCTCCACGGGGAAAGACCACCCCACCTCTATATAAAGAGAGGCTCACGGCCGATTGAGGCATCCCAATCGTCTCTATCAAATTATTTTACATGTTTTGTCTCTCCAAACCCTAGCCCTTCTCTCAAATCCTAATTCTCTTCTTCTTCCGCCCCGGCAGCGGTGAAGAGGTTTTAGCTAGCCTGACCGAGCTTAGAACAACCCTAGGAAGTCTTCATCCACACGGGTCCCTCTCGAACGTCGATGACCAGATGCTGCTGTGTTTCTGGCAAAACCAAAACTTCCGATTTGCCATATTGGAGCTTTTGGTTTTCGCAATCTCGCTCGTTTCTGCTTTGCACATGGACGTGCGCGTGGTGTGTTGGCCCGATCCGAGCATCAACACACAGTTTGGTGACTCCGCTGGGGACTAGAGGTTCCGATTGCACCAAACCGAATCATCATTCTCATAATATGTCTTCCAAGATCTTGCCATCAAACATCATCACACCGTCGTTGGAGGAGCTGCCCGAGGAGGGTCATAAGGCTTTCTTAGAGCGTCAAAAGGCCATTCAGGAGCAGCACAAGGCGCGAAAAGATCAGAAGCTTCAAGACTTCCTCGCATGCTTCAAGAAAGATCACCAAGGGACGGTCTCTCAAGTGAAGGAAGCTGTTCTTCCGACTGTCGACGACGCGGCCATGGGTGCTGTCAATGTGAGGATATCTCCGCACCCTCCTGTTACTTTTGAGGATCTTTCGTCTTATTTTGCCGACATGAAAAAGTCCTAACTAATGATATGCAATACATGATTCAAGACAACTTGTCAAAATCATTAAAGAACGTTAGTGTTGCATCATCTACTGCACATATTGTGCATGTAGGTCCCTCTACTAGCTCATCGGCGCCTAGCACATCTAGTGTAGAACAACCATTGTATGGCATGCCGTTGAACTCCTTTAGCGGGCAAACTAGCTTTCAACCCTATGTGCAAACCAATGCGTTGGTAGTACCTCCTACTAGCGTAGAGCCAATGCATAGCATTCCCAATCAAGCTACTAGATGATTGAATGAATTGGCTAATTTTGTTCCTCCATACCGTACCGTAGCGTATATCACTCCACCCATCCCACCTAGCTATACGTGTATTCCTCATGGCCCTGTACCTAATAAACAATTTAACGCCATGAGAATGAACATGCACTCTTCGCCTCAATGCACATCCCATAGGCCACCCATCACTAATATAGAGGAGTGCATGGCTCGTATTAAGAAGGATTTGAGCAACCAATTTCGTGAGACGCTAGAGGTAGATATCAAAAGAAGAGACCGAATCTACCAAAAACCAGACCCCACGTATTTTGATTGGTCCCTTATCCTAGCGGGTGGCGTGTTCCCGATTTGTTAAATTTAATGGTGAAGATAGTAAGACCACTTGGGAGCACGTAAGCCAATACATTGCTCAACTAGGAGAAGCGAGTTCTAGTGATGCATTAAAAGTGCGGTTGTTTTCTCTATCACTAACCGGAACCACTTTCTCATGGTTTTTATCATTGTCCCCGGGTTCTATTTATAATAGGAGTCTTTAGAATGCAAATTTCATGACTATTTTTATTCTGGGGACAACGAGTTAAAATTGTCACATTTGACATCGGTTAGGCAAGGAAAAGTTGAACTCGTTATTGATTACATTCGACGATCTAGACACGTTAAGAACTGATGCTTTAATTTGACAATATCTAGCTTTTAGTGGTTTGTGGTCTCACCTTAAGGAAAGTTGGAGGGGTACGATTTTCTTACTCTCACTCACCTCCAACAAAATGCTTCGGCACAAGAAAGCCGAAGTAAAGAAGTGGAATATGAGCACAAGACCCACCACAATGTGCACGTAGTTGATTACGATTCGGATAGCACCGATGATGAATCCAACGACATTCTTGCTGCTGAATTTATTTGGTCATCCAAGGCCAAATCACTTGCTTGCAATTCGCTCAAACCGATTCATAAAAATTGGAAAGATGATGTTAAGTACATCTTTGATGTAGCTAAATGCGATAAGATTTTTGATGAATTACATAAAGGTGGATATATTAAGATTGCGTACACTTTGCCGTTGGAGGATGAACTGAAACGTAAGGCATATTGTAAATGGCACAATTTATATTCTCATGTCACTAATGATTGCAATGTTTTTCATCAACAGGTCCAATGAGCCCAAGCCCTTAATGAGGGACGATTGAGTCTTAAGGAGATGCAAGTGTACAAGCACCCTTTTACCTGAACATTCTCGACATCAATACCATGGTGTTGACTCGGCCAAGTCAGGCTGATACTACCCAAGGGAAAAACATGATTATGGGTGAAGAAAGACCTCTCCCGGCAAGAGAGAAGGTTGCCACAAGAAAGGTGGCGCTAGAGAAGTCCCCGATGGCAGATGAGTCCATCAAAGTTACTGTTAGAGGCTCTGCATCTAGGGGGCAAATTATAAAGAACGAAAAACGGTCATTCTTGCTGACCAGGAAAAACAAGAGCTTTCGGTTTGCCAAACCAGAACTTCTGGTTTTGATCAGAAACCCCGCATGATCAAACCAAAAAAATCTCGAGGCGGGCAAATGGAAAGTAACCAAGACAAGGTTGTGGACAGGAAGGAGCCCAAGAGCACCTTTGACCATCTAATGGCCAAATACAAGGGCCAAAAAACTGATTCTAGCAATCGGTCAGTGAAGCGGTGAAGGTTACCACGGTGGGAGATTAATAGCCCACCAAGAAAGGAAACAAGGAGGGTCATGAATGCATCTAAACCAGCTCCACCTCTGGGGATTAGAATGCCACCACCATGGTGCCCTTCTATGCCATTCCCGCCATTCCCGATGTGGAATCCTTATGTGGGAGCATGAGTGTCTATGCCGCCGATGCCTCCCCCACCTTTTCATCCAGGATGGAATGCACCGAGAGAATGTGTATTTCAGAGGCTATATGGCTCTGCAAATGACCGATTGAGAAATTTATCGGTCAATGGTGATGAGCACAGTGCTGGTTTTGCTGAAGTCTTCAGCAAAACCGGAACTTTCAATTTTTCCAAAAAAGCCAGCTTCTCCTCCAAAGAAAGAATGGCGAGTTAAAAATGGAGGGGAGAGTAGTAAGCATGCTTCTAAAGTCTTTTGGAGTCAGGAAGCTGCATCGGAAGGTGTCATTAAGATTGGCATGACCGATGTCAAAATCGGGGGAAACTTTTAGTGGACCGATCAAGATAAGCAATCCGGTCCGTGACCAAGATGAAAATGTCCCAGCACCCCCCGAAAATATGAAAGAGCCCACTACGTACACACCGCCGAGGTTATGTCCTTTCGGCTTGACCCGTACTCCGGAAGCTCCAAAGTTTGCACCTCCATGAGATAAGGGAGCGGGAGCTAGAAAAAAGGAGGGAAGAGATTTTTAATGAAATAAAACCGATAGTACCTCAGGGTAGGCAGTGGGTAGCAAAGAAAAAGATCGAATCTCCATTAGATCTGAAGATTTCAGCTTTGAAACCAGAGATTACGGCTCTGCCAAAATCGGAAGTTTCGGTTTCCAAATCAAAAGTTCTGGTTTCTATTTATTCTGTGCAGATCGTGGATGTCACTGCTCTTTCTTCTACCGGTGATGTAGACATGTCAGACTTCGACGACGATGGTCTCCTGGACTACGAGCCTACACCCCTTGAGAAAGTATGGAAATCAATACCATTTGCTTATTTCTTTCCGATTACTCTCTCGTGGAAGAAGAAGTTACGACACAATTTGACTTTGAGCCGAAAAGTGCTATTTTTGAAAAGCCCAAAGAATCGGATAACCATCTGAAACCTCTCTATGTGAAAAGTCATATAGATGACACACCGATTTCTCGCATGCTTCTAGATGGCGGTGCTATTGTTAACATAATGACATACTCTTTGTTTAAAAAGCTAGTAAGGCCAATGACGAGCTCATCCTGACCAACTTGACTTCGAACCAACTTGACTTTGAACAGTGTGAGAGGAGGAGACCCTAACAAAGCTAAAAGGGTCGCTTCTATAGACCTCACCATTGGGAGCAAGACTATGGCCACCGCTTTCTTCGTCGTCGATGTACAGGGTGGCTATAGCCTGATCTTAGAGTATGATTGGATTCACGCTAATAAGTGTGTTCCTTCCACATTACATCAATATTTGATACAATGGGTTGGTGATGATGTAGAGGTTGTTCATGCGGATATATCGGCTTGTGTTGCTATGGCCGATTCATGTTCTTTGCCTCATGATACCGTCAAGTGCTTGACTGGCTTAAACTTGACGGATTATGATTTCTTTAGTGTCACCAGAGACAGTTTTGTACCCGTCAATGTAAAGTCGATGGAAAATCGGCTCAACAATATAATGTGGTTTAATGGAGTCCAATCTAGATTGGTTGTAAAAGAGAGTAGAACACTATCGGTCAAATAAGAATGATATATATGAAGCCATAGAAGAAATAGAAGATATGGACAAATTAGGTCAAGAGTTTATGTCGGCCGACCTGTAGAAGAGGTCAATCTTGGTGATGAATCCAAGGCTGACCTTGTAAATGCTAATCTAAAAGCCGATTATAAAGTGAAATTAATCGGGCTACTCAAAGAATATGTAAACTGTTTTGCATGGTCTTATAATAAATGCCCGGATTGAGCCGCGAGTTAGTTGAACATCGGCTCTCCATCAAATCTGGTTTTAGACCTTTCAATCAACTGATGCGAAGGTTTAATCAGGATATGCATGAGCGGATTAAGGAAGAAATCAAGTGATTACTTGATACAAATTTTATAAGGCCTTTTAGCTATGCGAAGTGGATATCCAACATCATGCCCATCGAGAAGAAGAACACGGATAAGATAAGAGTTTGCATTGACTTTAAAATCTTAAATAGAGCCACTTTTAAAGATGAGTATCCTATGCCTATAGCCGATATGTTGATTAATGATGCTTCCGGCCATAAAGTAATTAGTTTTCTTGATGGTAACACGGGTTACAATCAAATCTTCATGGCCGAAGAGGATATGTCTAAGACTGCTTTTAGATATCCTAGTTTTGTAGCATTGTTTGAGTGGGTTGTCATGACTTTTGGGTTAAAGAATACGGGAGCCACATATCAAAGAACCATGAACTTTATCTTTCATTATTTGCTTGGTGTCGTCATGTAGGTTTATATAGATGATGTGGTGATCAAATCGGCTACCTTAGACCCTCACTTGGCCGATTTGCGACTTGCTTTAGACCGAATGCGCCTCTCTGGTTTAAAAATGAACCCACTCAAGTGTGCTTTTGATGTATCGGTTGAAAAGTTTTTAGGCTTCATAATACATGAGAAAGGCATAGAGATAGATCCTAAGAAGATAGAAGCCATTAGAAAGATGCAAGCGCCCACTTGTAAGAAGGATGTGCAAAAATTCTTGGGCAAGGTGAATTATTTGAGGAGATTTATCTCCAATTTGTCAGAGAAGATTAATGCATTTATTTCTATTCTTCGGCTAAAGAATGAGGCCGAATTCACTTAGGGGCAAAACAGTAAGAAGCTTTTGATAGGATAAAGGAATATTTATCTTCTCCGCCGGTATTGAGGGCCTCTAGAAGTGGAGCTCCATTTCGTCTTTATATCGCAGCGGAGGATAATGTAATTAAGGCTGTTTTGACACAAGAAACCGAAGGGAAGGAGTATGTAATCACCTATGTAAGCCGAAGGTTGATAGATGCCGAGACAAGGTACACTCTTATCGAGAAACTATGTTTTGCCTTGTATCATGCTTGCACCAAATTGAGATATTATTTGCTATCTAGTGCTTGTGTGGTCGCATGTCAAACCGATGTCATTAAACATATGCTTCATCGACCAATATCTAGTGAGAGACTTGGTAAATGGGCCTATGCATTGATTGAGCATGATTTAGTCTATGAGTCATTGAAATCCATGAAAGACCAAATTGTTGCTAATTTTATTATTGAGCATCGGATTGATTTAGAGCAAAACTTGAATTTTGGTTACTTGACATTTACATCATGAACTTGAATTTTGATGGATCAGTTTGTAGAAAGGGTCAGGATATTGGTGTAGCGTTAATTTTCCCTTGTGGCACACCTTTTGAATTTTCAAACTAATTAGAGTATAATTGCACCAACAATTGAGTCAAATATGAAGCGTTGTTATTCGGCTTAGAAATGTTGGAGTCCATGGGTGTGAAGCATGTAAAAGCCTTTGGTGATTCATTATTGGTAGTGCAGCCAGTTGCCAGAATTTTTTAATGCTTAGATGGGTCATTGAATGCTTGCTTGGATAAATGTTTAGATATTATCAAGGGGATGGAAGAATTTCATATACATCACATCTCTAGGCAAAAAAATGCTAGAGCTAATAATTTAGCACAACAAGTATCTGGTTACAACATTAGCAAAGGAAACTTTGTGATTATTGAAGAACCGGCGTCCAAAGAAGCCAAAACCGAAGTTCTGGAAAAACCGGGAGTTCCGGTTTCTGTTTTTGGAAGTTCCAGTTTCTTCTGTGTGGAATCTGAAACGCTGGAAAAATCAGAGGTTCTGGTTTGAGATTTCGGAAGTTTCGAGTTTCACAGAAAGTCTGAAGATGTAGCTATTAATGATTCCAAGTATGAAAAGGCCGAATTGGTGGATTGGAGGACTCCTATAATGAATTATATTAGCAACCCCAATCAGAGAGTTGATAGAAAAGTTCGGCATGTGACTTTCAAATACGTCATAGTTAACAATGATTTATACCGTGGAACGGGAGACGGTTTGCTCTTGAAATTCTTAGGTGATGATGATGCTAAAGTGGCCATGGGAGAAGTTCATGAGGGCATTTGTGGTACGCATCAATCGGCCCCAAAGATGAAGTGGTTGTTCAAGAGAGCCAGTTTCTATTGGCCGACTATGGTTGTTGATTGCTTTAGCTACTACAAAGGATGCGAGGAGTTCAAAAGTTCGGAAATGTTCAAATGGCACCTGCTGCCGTGATGAATCCTATCATAAAACCATGGCCATTCCGAGGATGAGGCTTGGATTTTGTAGGAAAATACATCCTGCTTCTTTAAAAGGGCATCACTTCGTGTTGGTTGCTACAGACTACTTCACCAAATGGACCGAAGCGGTCGCACTAAAAAATATGACTCACCAAGAGGTTATCAAGTTCATCACCGAGCATATCATACATAGATTCGGCATCCCACAAACTTTGACTACAGATCAAATCACTTCCTTCGTTTCCGGTCAAGTTTGCGAGTTTGCCGAATCTTATGGAATTAAATTGCTAAATTCATCCCCATATTACGCTCAGGCTAACGGGCAAGTCGAGTCTAGTAATAAAACTTTGATTAAGCTCATCAAGAAGAAAATCGAAAAAAATTCTAAGAGGTGCCATGAAGTCTTGTCGGAAGCTTTGTGGGCTCATTGCATTTCTAGGCATAGAGCTACTAAGGTCACACCTTATGAACTTGTTTATGGATAAGAGGCTGTTTTACCTGACGAGGTAAATCTGGACGCTTTTAGGGTAAACAAGCAAAATGAGTTGTCCGTAAACGAGTATCATAGTTTGATAAAGGGTAACATAGATGAAGTGACCGTCAAGCGATTGGAAGCCTTAAGGGCCATAGAAAGTGATAAAGCCCGAGTTGCTAGACCTTACAACAAGAAAGTGAAAGCTAAGACTTTTCAGCTGGGCGAATTAGTTTGAAAGACAATTTTGCCCGTCAGCTCTAAAAGCAACCAAAAAATGCACCTAGGGAAAACCAAAAGTTTCGGTATCCCAAACCAGAAGTTCTGGTTTTTACAGGATGGGTTGGCCGAAAATGGCTAAGTCCCAGCCAGAGTGTCCGACAAGCTGTTTCTGGAATCCACCTCGAAGGTCATCGGAGTGTTCGGCACAATACCGGAGAGTCAAACCGAAACCTTCGGTTTGGCAAACCGAAACTTCCAGTTTTCGAAGAAAACTGAGTTTGTTTAAACCAAAGCCTAACTTGATTATTTTACAACTTTAGTGTTTGAGCATGTTTTTTAGGCCATATGAACGCATTGAAATTTGTTGAGTCATAGTTGACGAAAGACGCAAAGAAAGGCAAGAAAACACAAGGGGAAAGACCAGATGATGGTTTGAAAGACTTCATGAGGTTACTTGCATCAAGACCATCAAAAAGAGCATATTACTTAGTTAATTTGAGACCCTGACAAAACCGGAGCTTCTAGTTTTGTAAACCGAAAGTTTTAGTTTTTAGAGATTTAAAGAATGATTTTCAAATCTGATTCCTTGCCTATTTGTTAGAGTTACCGGCTCTCTATGGGGATAGACCACCTCACCTTTATATAAAGAGAGGCTCACGGCTAATTGAAAGCATCCCAATCGTCTCTATCAAATTAGTTTACATGCTTTGTCTCTCTAAACCTAGCCCCTATCTCAAACTCTAATTCTCTTCTTCTCCTGTCCTGACGGCAGTAAAGAGGTTCTAGCTGGCTTGATCGAGCCTGGAACAACCCTAAGAAGTCTTCGTCCACACGGGATTCCTTCCGGACATCGATAACCAGGTGCTGCTATATTTCTGGCAAAACCATACCGGAACTTTCGGTTTTCGTGATATCGCCCGTTTCTGCTTTGCACACAAACGTGCGCGCGCTGTTAGCCCGATCCGAGCCTCAACAAAATGCTTCCGCCCGACTCTACGACAGGCATGACGGCGCAGCAGATGTGAGGAGATCACCGTTTCCTTCCACTCTGTACCTGGTGCCGGTGCCGTTCCCGGTGCAGCCATTGCATGGGAAGGGTTCAGTATCGTCAGCTATTTCTCGGTTCAGCTTGAGCCCCACGTAGCTGGGTGGTCTGTGATTACAAGTCCATCTTTTGTGACCCTCACCATTGCTTGGTGTTTCTGTTGCTTCTCCTTTTCTCTGGTGTGTTTATGTTGCCTGCGCGAGCAATGGAAGGCAACACTAGTTTTGTGAAAACTGGTGCTGGATCCAAATTGTATTTTTAGGCGCTAAGGAGTACTATCAGGGTCAATCCTGATTATGCTGCTGCGTTTGGTTCATTCTCGAGTTCTGTGGGTATCTTCTCGCATTTGCTTTCAGCTCCCAAATTATGAAGTTCAGGGGACGGTTCTTGCTTCCGTGTCCGAAAGTTTTTTGGGCTTTGAATAGGACATTTCACAATATATAACACGTAGAAGTAGCACCCGGAAGCGGGCTGGGGGCACAAAAACTGGAAATTCACAACGTAGTCAGTCGACGGGACCGGATCAATCGCGCATAGCCCAAGGCCAGAAGTAGCTTAGTCAGGAATTAGGAGACGCGGTGCTGCAATTTCCTGCTAAATGCACAGAAGAACTAGCTTAACACATCCAGCAACCGTGAGCTAAATGCACAGAACCACGCGCGGGCTTGCAGCTACCCTGTAATCCGCCCTTACCCGTCGTGGAGCCGTTCGTGTTTTTCCTTAATTAAGCAGCCTGGGAAGATAAGCGCATTTCCCTGGAACTTTCAGGCAACATGGCTGCTGTGGGAAGACAGTACTCTAGAAGCAATCGAATTTATAAAACAACATTTAGACATGCAATAAGCTTTCGTTTCCTTAATTATCAGTGAGTTACCTTGACCATAACATAAGAATACAATTACCAATTTCCAGATCCTGGAAGTGATGACCGAAAATCAATTTTTTTCCATAGAATAAAAACGAACCAGTACCTTAAATAACAACTAAGCAGTTCCTTGTGCGTGTACACAAATCTGCTGCTGCTTCTCCATATTCGAACCTATGTCGTGTCCGCGCAGACCTATCCTCGGTTCGTCGTGAAATCCGATCAAATTTGTGCAGAAGAACGCGTCGATCGTCTTCGTCATGAAACTACGGATCAAATTCGAGCGAGAACGCGAGAAATTACCGATCAAATTCGAGCGCGATAGACCGAGAACGCTTCGATCGTCTATCGAACTATCTATAAATACCACGAGTAGACACGGATAGTTTTCACAAAACTCTTGGTCTGTTATTCTGCACAAATTAGACAGGGATAAACAGCAAGGATCAGCAGTCAATCCATGACGATGGTCACCGACGATACCGCACAGGAGGTCTCCAACCACCCGGCTTACCGGGGGTACAAGCTCATGACGCGAGTTGCAACCGAGGACTGGACATTCAACTATGACGGCTGCATCATGTCCGGCGACGGTGCAAGGTTCCGGTTGAAGCACCGGGGCAGAAGCTACGACCACCACATATGCTGCGCCGTCGAGCCCGCCACCAGGCCCTCACTGAAGCACCCGACATTCGGATACCTCAAATTCAAAACTGAACCCCCCGGAACGAACTGATGGGAAGGGAAGGTTCTGCGGCAGATGCCGCAACGCCGTGAATCGTTTCGTCTACCACAGCTCCGGCGCCGGCGTCAGCTACCACCCATGCTGTGCGTTCGAGTCGTCGTGCATGTGCACAAACGCGCCCACCAAACCCCACAAGCCCAGCTTCGCGAAACACCGAAACCCTTATCGTCCCAAGAAGGCTTGATAGGCCATGGCTGTGTTTTTGTTGCTATCAAACTATTAATCTGAACTTGTACGTGTGTTTTATATAGTGTCCACTGTATCTTATCTGTTCTGTTTATTATTTTATTTAGGTCATGTCTGTGCAGTAATAATGTTCATGTTTACACAAGATATTTGCTTTGAGTTAAATAGTCATTAGTATATGCGTGAATTAATATGTTATTGTATGTTTATATTTGAGCACGTCGTTGAGTAATCACGTCGTCAGAGAAGTCTGCTGCCTGCCGACTATATATCATGTATCCTCTGATGAGTTCCATAAAAAGAAAATACTGTGATATATAAGCAATTGTCAGTGTGTGGTAAGCATTGTAATCACATTTCTCATGGAAATAGGTACTCATCTCATCGAAAAAAAAAAAGAAAAAAAGAAAAGCACTCATCTCCATTGTTATCTGTTGGTTGCATGTGACAGAGCATGATGCCCTTTAACTTTGCCTTTGACCGTCCTGTCTTATCTAAAAATTATATGATAAATTCTATATACCTTTTTATAATTTGCTTTATCATTAAAGCTGTTTTAAACATGACTAATAATATTACACAATTGAATACATTTTCTAATAAGCTGACTAGTATATAGGACAACATGTTTATGCCACTTGATTTGTACCACACCGCCTGTTTCAATTTTGTCTACCATATATATTATAATCTTGTATTTTTTGTCATTAGGACACCGTACAAAATATTTTAAGAATATTTCGTAGTGAAACGATGATTCTGCTCCTGTCAAATATGACTTTAAAAGTCAACGTCAATATTTTAAAAATTAGAGAAAAAATTTAGATGAAATGAGGCGATTGTAAAATCTATATCAAAATATAGTCTATTGGAACACATAGCAAAATAAGGCTCCAACTAAACATATCTATGTATAATTGAACCTATCTGCGATGCTAAAATAAATCAAACACCTCTGACATCTACAGCCCTTAACAAAAAACTGGCAAGGCTCAGTACGGCCCTCAATCTACCCTTATTGGGCTCGGCCCACCTCATCCAGTTGTGCCTAGTGCTTCCACCAACGGTGACGTGCCGCGGGGGCTCGACGCTCTCGCCCGCTGTTTCTATCGTGGGACCTGTCGCCAGAGCGCGAAACCTGCTGCTGGCGGAGCTCAGAGATGCGACCGTCCGGCTCGGCGTGTTCCCGCGGGGGAACCTGCCTTCCCGCTCCGGCCAATCGGCGGTGACGTGCTGGCGTGGCGGCGGGGCGGACCGCTCGGCCGCGTTTCTCATCATCGTCGGTGTCGTGCGGGCGTGAAGTCTCTTTTCGGAGCGCAAAGACGCAGTCCTCGATGAAGGCCCGCTCCGGCCGGTTCGCGCAGCACGGGTGCAAGTCGAGGCCGCCGTCCCCGTTCTCGTCGAAACAGTGGTAGACGAAGCCGCGCACGTCCTCGCCGCAGGCGACGCAGACTCTGAACTTGCCGTCAGTGGTTGTGGCCGCCGGGGGCTCCGATTCGCAGAGGAACAGGAAGACGTGGTCACCGAACGTCGGGAGCGTGAGGGTGTCCGGCGCGACGGCGCAGCAGGTGTGTAGGTCGAAGTTGCAGAGCTCGTGCTCGCACCGGTACCTCGTGCCGACGCCAGGCTCCATGCATCCGTCGCACACGAAGAACTGGCCGTCGTTTGGCGTCCGCTTCAGCTTGTGCCTCGGTTGGTGCGCTGGGTGCTCCGAGATCGTCGCCGGAGGAGGCACGTCTTCGGCGACGACCGGCATGGCTGGTTCAGCTTTGCTTCCACTGTTTGAGGTCTCTGTTGAAGAATGCGGCAACGATTATTTCGGGAAAATTTCAAGCTGCGTGGTTTTATATATATAGATTCAAGCGTTAAGTGTTCTCGTCTTCGCGACGAAGGCAACGCGTTTTTCCATTTCTCAAATCCAATCGGTAGCTTCGTCGCACTTACTTGGCCATTTCTCCTAAACCGTCACTTGGCCTGTCACCCTGGTTACGCCAAACAAGCTCGAGCTGACGATCCTGGATGACTGGAAGGTTGTTACGAGAAGTTCCCAGCAAGCCGTACCTGGACCGCTAGAGGTTAATCAAAGTTGACGTGACTATAAGTCTATAATTAAGCTCGTTAACCAACGACTTGGCCGCGGATCCATTGACCGAAGCGTGTCCATGGTTTTTCTAATCTTAACTCAATATTAGTAAGATGATGGAGCACTTTGGATTGTCCCTATCGTGGACCCATCGCCAGCAGTTGCCTGCTTATTGCTCAAGGTCCAGAATTACTAGGGAAAAAGAACCAAAAAACTTTAGAAGTGTTTTCTATGAAACAACGTGGGGAACACAGTTCCTAGGAGAATGGTTAACGGGAAATAGTGTGTGTCCTAAGGTTTTGGTCGATTTTTGTAGTGCCTGATTGTCTTCCATCCTGACCTTGGCTGTTCGGTTTGGTTGCAAGCTTGGAAAATTTTCTATTGAAATGTCCCGAAAACAGCTGATACTGAAAGCGAACCAACTTGCTTATCAAGTGTTAAATATTCTTAAACCAATCTTTGTCTGTCAGGACAAGTACGTTAAACATGCAGATGCCCTCGAGTCGAAGTAGATGAGACAAGATGATAGCGAAACATGTTTCCTTCCCGATCTTTTGTTTATGGCCCTTCGATCACGTCACTAGAGGTAGAAGGCAGACACCAAGCACCATGAAGTAAAATTTTTTTTTGCCAAACTTGACAAAGGTTCATTTCTTTGAGGAATAATCCTTCGACCACTTGAATTAATCATGATTTCAATTGATCTGAGTACTGTTTGTTCGATCCATGACTGGCAAGGTTCCACTGCTACAAAACGAGCCTACGTCACTAAAAAAATTATAATAATGTCGGCCCAACGTAACAGCCGACACTAACAAGTTCCGATGGCCCCTCAACGTTACGACCCAATACTATTGTGATAGTAACAGTATCGAACGCAAGTGAAATCATCCTACAAAAAGGCACTAATTGCTAGCATTATTCAATAGTGTCGGTCCCCAAAAACGTCACATGCAACTGATATTAAAAAACACAACACCAGTGTCAGTCTTTGTATACTTCATCTACATCTGACACTAGAAAGAAACACAATAATGTCGGACAAATGTGGTCTAACAAAAATTGAGACTGATAATAAACATATCAGTGTCGGTCGTGTTGACATCAAGCATAACCGAAACCAGTATTTTGTAGCAGTGTCAGTTTTTGGTGGCATAGGTCAAACGACATTATTATCACATGTATTGTGTTGTTTATGATGATCTCAATATGTTCGACACTCTTAGTTCGTGTATAAATACTCGTCCCTTTACTTCTATCGGGGCACTCTGTTCGATTCTGTTTCGGATAGTGTATCCGTACGGCGGTCGAGAAATTTGGAATACAACGAGGGATGGTTTTGATTCAGTTTTTAATTAAAGAATATTGCTCCAGGAGATAAATCTATGTCATCTTTGAAAGTTTTATGGTCTTATGATGTGATTTTACTGTAGGTTTAGGGCGAGATATCGTTTTTATGTGTTTGAAGTAAATCTAGCGTGGATTTAGGGTAGAATTTTGTAGATCCCAACTAATTTTGTTGACATCTTTATTTTATATTGATTTGTCTAAGAGTTTTACTACATAGTTAATTAGCTAGATCTTTATTTTACATATATAATAAGACCTACACTGTAGTGAGGATGGGGGCAGGGGAGAGAGTAAAAAATTAATTATATATCTAAGTTTTATATCCTCCATATTATAATTTTTTCTCTCTTTATTTCTTTTTCTATTAGTGATTTGTGAAGATGGAGGACAGATCTTGGATGTAAGTGGAAATTCATTTCTATAGTTCAAAAATGTCACTTCATTTGTCAAAGCTGCTAAGATCAGAAATATACATATGAAAACAAATAAATTATAGTGTCTATGTAAGAAGTGCAAGAATATTATAATATTTAACACGCCCGAAACAATCTATGAGCACTTGTTGGAAAATGGTTTCATTGAGAACTACTCAATATGTACCAAACATGAAGAGAAACAAACGAATACACCAAGCAGTGAAAAGCAAGTAGTTGGGATTGGATATAATAAAGAGAAGGTAAGAGGTAAAGGCAACATCGAAGAGGCAAGGTCAGAAGAAAACAACACAGAGCAGAGAGAAGAAAGAAACAACGATGATTTTGATGTGGTTCACAGAAGTCACGATATTGAAAGCTTCGATGTTGAGGAACTGTTGTGCCACATTAGGTATGAGAAAATACTGAAGAATAAAATGAGAGGTTTAGATAACTTATAGATTTTGGAAAAGGTTTCGAAAAACCTTTTATACATTGAATCAAACGGGTGTAACAACAAATACATGTTGCAAACGCTGCTTGATCTTCTCACACTAAAGGCTAAGAATAGGTGGTCAGACACCAGCTTCAATGAATTGCTAAAGCTTTTAGCCAAATTATTATCGAAACTGAATAATTTACCAACTAGCACAAACTTTGCAAAAAAAAATTATTGTCACTGTTGAAACTGGGCATAAAAAATACACGCTTGTCCGAATCACTGCATATTATATCGCAAAGAGTACGCAAACGACGTGAAATATCAAATATGCAATGTCAATCGGTATAAAAAAATAATCAAAGTGACGATTCAAATTCTATGGATAAAAAAAAAAGATGAAGGAAAAATATTGATAGCGGTCTGGAGGACCAAAGTGGACGAATGAAGAGACCGTGAGCATGTCGCCACTCGCCCCGCCACGCCCCTCACTCGCATTCGTCGCTGCTCGCTCGGTCGCCACGAGCCCGTCCACACGCCGCGCGCGCTCTGCCCTGCCGCCCCGTCACCTCGCGCGCATTGAAGTTGAGCCCATCCTTCGGTCGCCTCCGTATCTTGAAGCTGCCTTCCAGCGACCTTCTCTGCTCTACAAGATCAGCCGAGCACCTCCGCCACCACCCGCTCCTCCTTTCGGGCTTCATGAGTTCGCCACTGAACGACCAGAGCAGGGCCGTCACCGGGCGTCGCAGCCGCGCACCGCCCTTGCACGTCGCCGGCGCTCCTCGGTGCCTTCCTTGCTTCCCTGGGTCCGCCCAAAGAGGACCGCACCACCCTCTCACTCCTTGCATCAAGTCTGACTGCCCTCACCTTGGAATCGAGCTCCGATTCCTGTTTCCCTCATTCCGGCCACCACCGCTAGCCGCCCCGACGCCGTCTGAAATTCGCCGGCCCCAGTGAGCTTTTCGCCCTCCAAACCAAGCGCGCACCACCCTCAGAGCCTGCCTTGCCTCTGAACCTCCACAATTTTGGCAAATCGCATCTGATGCCGGGCCTCCGATGTGCGCTGCCGCGGTGCGCCGCCCGTTAGCATTGCCGGCGCAACACGGCTGCTCCCCGACCTCCTTGAGCCCACCGCAAGACTCAGCGCACTGCCCCATGGCTCCTCTGCTTGAGCCCCAAGGATCCCCGGCCGTCCTCCTGCCTAGCGCCGCTCGCTGCCGTGGAGCGCTGCCCCGCTCCGCTGCCAGCACTGACCGCCGCTTCCTCGGCTCCTTCAACCCAACAGCTAGGCTCCATGCATCAGCCTCCCTCTTCTCCGCCAAAGACCCGAGCTCCCCGGCCAGCCAGCCGCCTGGTCGCCGCCGTTGTCCACGACGGAGCTCATGGACCAGCATCCGGCCATTGAGGAATAGAACGTGAGCTGATGGTAAAGCTCTTTTTCAGAAAGGCCCTCCAAGTCCTAACAACATTTATTCCAGTCCAGAGTTTTCAAAGAAGACACCCTAGGCTTTCGCATTAATAACAGTGACATCCTGTTCCTTTACACTCGGACCCCAAACCTTGCTGTATTTACATACAGGTCCATGTTGGCCTTATGATAATTGCGAATTAATCCTTGCGACTTCTGGTAAGTACAGAAACATCCCTAGTGCTCTCATACATATTCAAACCACTCCTGACTAGCTGCTGCGTTGGTCACTCGTGAATCACTAGGGTCACCAACATATTTAAATTAAATCAAATAATTGATCATTGATCACTTAAGTTAACCCACATATATGTATAAATTAGATAATTAATAATGACGCTATGCCCTTCACTGCACCTATAGTGATGTCATCTATTTAGTATAGTAATTTAATTATAAATGTAAATTTAGTAATTAGTCATTAATCATTAGGAAACAACTGTATACTAGAAAATCAAGTAATTAATCTCTAGTCACTGTACATTCATCCATTTAGTTATAAACTAGATAAAGGTATTTTTAGAAAGCACCTACAGATTAATCACTAACATATGGTGTTAAATAAGATTGCCCATAGAATGACACATAAAATGACATATCGCACACTTGGTATGTCCACTAAACATGCTTATAATATCTCACCCCCACCCTACTAGCATGGATTAATATAGCCACGTTAGTATACACGTCTAAGCTAGCTCTATGTAATCTAGTTTAAAGTTAAAACTATATAATTAGTAGTTAAATACTAGTATTACAGAAACATAGGTAGATATTAAATAACACAATTATGCATCTTACCTTGCATTTACATGCATTAGTACACGTGTCATGTACTAGCTTTGATAGTTTAGTTGTAAATATAGAATTGAATAATTAATAAATGGCGTACCATGCACCTATCTGGGACCCATGGGAATTATCACATGCACCCGGTGCTTAGTGTCCAGTTACTGTGCATGCATACACATAAACACCATTACGCACATCAAACTATGCACGTGCACACGCACGAGACATGCTTATGCCTCGTACGCTGTGCAACCGCATTCGTACACCTACAGGTGCCTCTCGTGAGATGCACCTAAACATGAAATAATGACATTCTGGTGCATACACAAATCACTAGCGAGTGCGTAACACAAGTTGTTATTAACTAAAATGAAGCTAAACTGCCAACCTATAGTGATTAATTCCAAGCTAAGATTACACAAAAATGACAAACTACCATGTCATGCATGCACTTTCATAGTTGGTTTTTTCTCTTCGAGTTTAGTTAGTTCTTCTTCGAAGTTTAATTGGATCTTATCGGTTCTTCTTGAGCTTTATTTCTTTTATGATAGTTTTATTAGCCATATTCTATCGTGTAGACAACGTCAAATTCGACGAAGAACTAGACTCCAAGAGAAGACTGGAGAACTGGCAAATAAGAAGATAAGTTTTGAAGATTAAGGATTTACAGGCAAGCTCTAACTCCTATACCATATT
Organism: Zoysia pacifica; assembly: GCA_001602315.1. NCBI lineage: Eukaryota > Viridiplantae > Streptophyta > Magnoliopsida > Poales > Poaceae > Zoysia > Zoysia pacifica. Next base: position 112,405 of record BCLH01000335.1, on the reverse strand, counting down.
TAACCTATATTTTGCTAATGCTCCTATAGTGCCTTTTCATATTGCTATGTATGATATGTTGATTTAAAACATTGTATTAGTTATAAACCTAATTGAATTATTTAATATATTGATATTAATTTCAGTTATTAGATATTAATATTGATTGCCTTGATTGTCTATTGTTGACGCCCCCTTGTTAACCATAGGACTCTCTTCGTTAAAATCTTTTAACGAATGAAATGTTGCCTCGATATTAGATTGCTTAGTAACTCTTATGTGATGCAATGCATCGCCACACCATACACCAATTATTTATGAAAAGTGTTAAAAAGAGTTAGTGGTGTGGGTCAAATAAAATGGGATGGGTGATAGTGCAACTGGTGCTAGGTGAAAAAGGGTGTTTTTTGGTTGTGGGGAGTGGCTTATGTGAAAAGTGATGTGATAGATGTTAAGCTTCGGTCTGGTCCACCTGTCGTGGACAAGCGCCGCCCCTGCCATATAAAGACCGGTTCATTGAATCTCAACGTAGTGATTTCGTGCAACCATAGAACCTGTATGGAAGGATTTACTTCACCCCTTTAGTTATCCACATCGAGCCCCTAATGCGGTCGGGTGGTACACGTCACAGGAGCAGACATGAGATACTCACGATCTGGTCTTCGATTACAGCAATAGCCGACGTCATGCGATCGTACTGCCCACGGATATACCCCTAGGTTGTGTAATCGTCCAGTTATATGGGGGACCAGGGAACCGACGTGGTCGTCGAAATCCCACACTCCGGCCCTAGGAATGTGCTATCGCTTCATCGGGTAAACCCCGAGAGATGACCCTGTTGCATCTTGAGGTGAATTCTGTGGAAACCTTAGCATGTGCGACTCTATTGATTAGGAGGAGCATATCCTGTAGTGCAGTGTACAACCTCTATAGAATATATAATCCATCGGGAATGGCCGTTGTCACGGTATTGACATACTACAGCTTGGACTCACAATGATTAGTGTTCATTTTATTATTGTTGGAGTGAGTGAGTGTAGGTGCCTGTCGTACCCTATTTCTAGAATACTTGCACTTGCCGTACCAATCCTTCGATCAGTAGTGCACATCCACAGAGAGTACATCACACATGCCATCCAATAGTCTTGGAATTTATTCCAATATAAGGTCTTACATAACAAGTCTTAAGATTACAAGCCACAAGAGTAGGGTGAATCATACTCTTGCACAGATATACATAAAAACTTTATTCGGAAACACCACGGTCAACTCGAGCGAAGAACGAAATGCCTAGACGTCGTCACCAACGTCACCGACTTCTTCATCTTCTAAATGATTGAAGTAGCAAGAGTGAGTACAAAAGGTACTCAGTGTGTCATCCCAAAATTTAAGCTCAAGAATAAAATACGAAATATAAAATTTTCTAACAAAGTGCTAACAAGATTTCTTTTCTCTCTTCCTTCATTCAAAATATAAAATCTCATTTAAATTAAAACTCCCTAAATTTGAAAATTTTCAAAAATAATAAAATGTGAAAGAGTGACCAAGTGCTTGACTTTATTTTATCTGTATTTTATGCGGCCGAGCTCATTTGAAATTTATACCAAATTAGAATTCCACTCAAATTCATCATCCAATCAATAAATTCTGAATATATTCAAATACCAAAATTCATTCTGGGCCGAAAACCTTCCTCTTTCTTACTTCAGCCCACTCCTGCGCGGCCCATCTC
>BCLH01000335.1:32299-108380 GCA_001602315.1 Zoysia pacifica | reverse complement strand
ACATGTCACACACTATGTATGCTCATAGTGCACGCATTATACTAGCGCATAATCACATAAACAATCTGTGCATTAGATGCTTGATAATGCATACGCTCACAGGATTTAATAAAGTAATCGCATAAGCATTGCTTAAATAAATGTAATAATTAATTGCTAATCCTTAGTAAATACCGCTAAGTCACGGTAATGCATAATAATGGCACGTTGAACTCCTAGTAGTACTTTAGGTAAACTATAACATAAGCACGTGCTCATATCAAGGCTTTAGTACAATTAAATAGTACATAGCCACCCTTAACTACCCATGTAACTGCATAAGCATTAGGATAAAATAGCTAAATAAATGTTTATTCTAAGAATTAAGCCATAATAAATAATACTAAAATGCACATAAGATAGGCATTGCACTAAGATAGTTACCATGTCATGCATGATTTATCCTGAGTTGTCCTCGTGGAGTTTATATGGCTCTTATTCAAAGTTAATCGGATCTTATTGAGCTTTTATTTCTTTATGGTAGTTTTATTAGGCATATTCTACCATGTAGACAACGTTGAGTTCGAGGAAGAGTTGGATTCCAAGAGGAGCCAAAAGAATTGACACACAAGGAGAAGCGCAAAGTCTCCGACATCAAACTCCAAAGATTAAGGATATGCAGGCAAGCTTTAACCACCATGACCATATTAATCCTATAATTTATTTTGCACCTATAAGGCCGGAATACTTGCATGTACTTTCCATATGTTTAAACATTCTGTAGCAGCGATCCTACTTATTATTGCGTATTTATATTAATGTCAGCTACTTGCTTTCATTAATATCAAATACCACCTTGTTATCCCGTCGATGACACTCCCTTGTTAACTATAGAAATTTCGTTATTAAATACTTTTAATGATTTTAATGACCAAAAAGTTGCCTTGAAGTTAGAAAGCTTAGGAGTCTCTCGTGATGCCACGCATCACCGCACCCTACGCTAATATTTAATAAAATGTGTAAATGTGTGCTTGGTGGTGTAAGCAAAATAAAATGGATGGGTGTTAGTGCAACATGTGTTAGATGGAGAATGGGTAATTTGTGGTTTGAGGGCGAGGCTTCTGGTGCTGATATGGTGATAAGTGTGAAGCTTCGGTCTAGTCCACCTGCCGTGGACAAGCGCTCGCCCTAACCGCATAAGGACTGGTTCATCGGACCTCAACATAAGGATTTCGTACAACCACATAACTTGTTATAGGCAAGACTTACCCTAACTTTTTGGCATCTCCCGTATGCCCCACTAGGTGGCTAGTAGGGCATCGGGCACAAGGTTGGACACTCGAGGAGGTATGTACTCGAGAGAGTCTGACTCAGAGGAAAAAGAAGTACCTTAGCTCAACGTATCTGTGTCAACAGAGGAAAATGAAGTACCTGAGGACTCAAAGAAAGTGAGTACTTGTGTTTCAGCCCTTGGTGTTTTTCCGAGGTGGACATACGGGGATGGACGGATAAGGTGGGACTAGCGTTACATTTCTCTCCAGCTAAGAGGGCGTAGCCTGTGGGTAAAGTGTACAACCTCTGCAGAGTGTAAAATCTTTTCGAGAAGTCCGTTGTCACTGGTTATGACACATTATTGTCTGGGCTCACAATGGTTAGTCTCATATACTTCCTTGATTGTGTGAGTTGGTGTAATTGCCTGTGTTTTGAAGTGTTTGGTTCAGGTATTGGAGCCCCTTTCAGTTAAAACTTTGGAACTGGCAAAAAATGTTTATCCTCCCCTAGGTTCACCCACTTGATTAATGACAAATAATGTTTGAACTCCCGGTTTAACAACCTTCCTTAGTGAACAACGCTGAAAATAGATTTTTGCAAAGGAAACCCCATGACATGTTCTTGCTACAGCCAAATATGCATTTATCAGTATACCCATGCCTAGTATTAGGGCTTGCTGAGTACCCTATGTACTCACTCATTTGCATCTGTGGTTTTAGTCAGAGGAAGATTTGTAGAAGACGACGATGTGTTGGGTTTTCGTTCTACTTCCCAAGCTGCTGTGGATTTGGGTTCTCTGTTTCCGTTGTCTGCTTCGCCTCTAGCTGGCTATACCGTTGTGGATGCTTTAATTCTCACCGGGTTGCCACTAAAGGTCGAGTTTCAGGTATATATATCTTACTCGAAATATGCTTATGATTATCAATTGTTGAAAATTGTGCGTATCAGCTACTGATCCAAGGACTGATACATGAGGCACAGTGATTCCAGAAATGGGGTATGACACTCGGCAAGCCCTAACACAACCAAAAGGGGTATAGAATGCACATGGTTGTCACAAGGTATAAGCTTGGATGGTTTATGTGCAGGAAGCCAATTTTATGCATAGTCTCCTATAGAAGATTTTTAATTAGAGGAAAGTCTTTTGCCTGAGTCTGTTTGTCATATTTTAGTTGGTGGGACCTGAGAGAGAAGTGCTTCAATCTCATCAGTTCCCGCAAATTTTAATAGGCCTTCTGACACAAAGATCCTAACGGCTTCGGCTCAGAGTTTTCACTTCCCCAAAATACTCACACATTTGTAAAACCAAGAAAAACTAATCATAAGGAATCCAGACGAGTAAGTGCCATAACCAATGGCAACGGACTTTCCGAAAAGATTTTAATTCTGCAGAGGGTGTACACGTTTCCCACAGGCCATGCGCTCTTGGCCGGGGGAGCAACATGACGCTCGTCGCACCCTCTTCGAGTATCACCACAGAAACACCCTCGAAATGTCCCAGGGGCTATATAATCAGTGACGTGGAGCCACTGAAATGCGATATATACATTCCCAGAGTCAGATCGTGAATCATACTCTCAAGCCCTTTTTCCTGGAGCCACTAAGAGTTACGCTCAGGGGCTATATCAGCAGTGGACACGCGGCTCTGACGACGCGGGAGATGCATCGAGCCGGGATGTGAATCATACTCTCACGACATTCTCCTAGTATTTCGTGTCCTACGACTGCCTAGGGGCTCGATGTGGCAACACCAAGAAGTAGGACAAGTCCCGTCCATGACGGGTTCTGTGCTATACGAGAATCACTAAGTTGGGGTCTAATGAACCGGTCATTATGCGACCAGGGCGAGTGCTACATTCTGTGACACCCCCGGTGTCTTTAGACCAAAATCCACACTCTTGTAACCTTCCTCTACATTTGAAACCCCATTCATCAAATTATCAGGTTTCAAATTCAAGTGCATTCGAATTTTATTAAACATCAAGTCAAATCGAGCTCTAAAAGAAATACCAAAATTTTGAAGGAAGAGCATGTTAAAATAAGTCTACCTGAAACTAGAACTCAAAAAAAAAATTTGGTGAAAATTTCAAGAATTTACTGGACCAAGAAGTACTTTTAATAAGTTTCATAATATCTTTCTAAATATTAAAATGGCTGAATATTTAGTTAAAATTCTGTAAGGAATTGGGACTTGACACTTTAACAAAAGTTGTTCCTTATATTCTCTTCTACAATCACAAAAATCAGTGAAACTTTCTGAGGTGTCTAGGTGTGAATTTTTATTTTTCTCCAGAATTTCACCTGGGAGGCCGAACTAGTCCGGACCTCAGGGGCTGTTTTCTCCACCGGCGCACGCCACCGGTGCCACGAGCTGCCGAGCTTCGATCCACCCGCCCATGCAAGCCGCCACGCGTCCCGGGAACCGGCAACTAAGTCCTCTACCGGCCTCCACTCGTCCTCCCTCGGATCCCCATCACTCTCTCTTGTTCTAATTCACTCCCCACCGAACTTGAGCTGCATTGCCACCCTCCGAGCTCCGAGCTTGCCCCGCCTCCATCGTTCGTGCCCTAGCCCCTTGGAGCCCTAGGAGTCGTCGACCAAGCACCCCTTTAGCCTCTCCAAATCTCCCTTGGAACATCCGTGGAGTGAGCCTTACGAATCGAGCGGATTTTTCCAAGAATCGCGCCACCGGTACCCTCTTCGCCCCCTTCTCGATTTCTCCCTCCACGGTGAGCCATTTTTTGATTTCTCGCATACATGGGTGCTCCATAGGGTGGAACACATGATTGACAAGTTTCCTTGACCTTCTCGTCACCGAGGTTCAAGCACTTTGCTTCTTCCCCGCCGCCTGTCAACATTGGAACCTGACCTCAACGTTGATTTTTTGGTTTAGGGAATCATCTTCTTCAACAACCTCATTATCGCTCCTCTACACTGCTAGGTGAAGCTTCAAGAGTCGATTCCTTGGGTTTTTGTTGGTCACATTGGGTGGGACACCTCGCCGGACCTCGGTTGGGTCACCGAAGGCTGGACAAGTCCGCCGGGCCGGACAAGTCTGACCTCCCCCTTTGGGACACCTCTCTGGAGTCCGAGAGTGACCTCGGACAAGTCCGTGGCCGGACTAGTCCGCCCCTATCTGGACTAGTCCGACCAAGTGTCACACCCGTTTTTAAGGTCAAAACCAAGTGACCCTTTATGTGTGCCCAGAAATCAAGTTTTAAACATAAGGTGACTTCATTAATCGTAAAACAGAACAATATTACGATTAAAGAGAAAAAACAGTGATTACCGAATGCAGCGGAAAAGAAAACCAAGCGTAGCGCAGCTTTCACAGGCAGTAGACCGAAGAGAAAACAAGCCTAGATTTCTTCTTGTGTCTTCAATGTCCTCTTAAACTTTTCTTTCCACTGAGCAGCATTTATAAAGGCTAGGTTGAGTACGGGATGTACTCAGCAAGTGTGGAAAAATATGACATGTGGCAACAAACAAGGCAAAGGCAATATAGTGTTCTTTTGCATAGAAGCTCACAATAGAGACACTTCCTATTAACCACATATTTACTAAGTGATAGACATCGCACCTATAGAGCAACATGCCTACAGCCTACCCGGTTGTAGCACGAACATAACCAAAACATACCCAATCTCACTAATCATGTGAGGGTCCATTCAATGCTCGTGACCGTAAGCACGGCTGCCATGACAGTTTTAACTCTGCAGAGGTTGTATACATTTCCCATAAGAAGTGATTTCATCCCCTATTACCGAGTGGATTAAAGAATTTCCATTCCGCCTGTGCCGGCCGAGCACTCGCACACTTCCTTTGGTGCAAAGGCCAAGAGATCACTTCAAGGCTTTTTTATGGCTTTCTCCAGTTTGTACGTGCCCACTGAGGTTTCATCCGTTAGAAAACTACCCGTAACCTGAGAGGCCCTCTCTTGTGCCAAATGGTTCCCGGGAGTACACCCTCCCGTCCCCACACATTTCGCTCCAGACAGATCCAGACCTAACTGGCTTTCCCCGCTCCACCAGCTGGCACGCACAGAACTGATCTCCACCACTTACTATGCCAGGCCGCACCCATATTTGGCTCGTGGTTGTACAGTTGCACATGGGTGGTCGCTTCATGAACCGATCCTTCGATTGGGATGATAACATACCAAGGGACAATGCCGGTAACCCCGCACACCGCCCTACACCAACCATATCACCCAAATCACTAATCTCCATGTTGCTCTATTAAATCATATTAATCCTCATGAAGCAAGTATGATAATAAATCAAGTTAATATCACCCATCCCGACAAGAGCAAGCTAAGCATGTGATCTACACAACAAAAAGGTAAACTAGGGCGACAAAGCGTAATAAGGAAGGACTAGATAAAACCCTAACGATAGGTGCGCAATCAATTTGACACAAGCATGCAATCAACAAGATAGATGTTTTGTAAAGTAGGCACAAGATGGTCAAGGACACTTGCCTTTGTAATAGTATTGCTGCTCAATAATCTTGGAGTGTCGATTCTTCAAGTCCTTGCAAAGCGGATCCAAAGCGTATTCGTCTAAGCATGCAACATCCCACAACCAAACAATCAAGCAACCAAAACTAAGAATCATATGCAATATTGAAAGGTCATTATGGAGTGATAACAAGATTGAGGGACTCACAAAGTATTATACTTGTTGACGTCGAATTGGGACCGGGCCAACACACCGCTCGCACGTCCGTGTGTGGGAACGCCGGTGTCTCTTCAATGCTGGGTTTGGACAGCACCTGAAAAATCCCGTCTGGACTCCATTGGAGGAGAATCGTCCAAGGGTTGATCCGAGCTCAGTCAGGCCAGCCAGAGCGTCCTGAAACGTCATCGGGACGAAGGAAGAACAACAAAACAGGGGTCGAGTGAGGGGATTAGGGTCAGAGAAGTGCAAAACATAAAGGCAAACGGTTTGATCGATTGGGATACCCCTCAACCAGCCATGGGCCTCTGTTTTATAGAGGTGAGATGGTCTTATCCCGCAGGACAACGGATCCTTCAAGTTAGGAAAGAATTTGGAGTTGATCTGTTAAAAACTTTCCTAAATCGACACTACCGGAGTCTCCAGTAAAGTGCCGGACACTCCGGTGACCGGAGTCTCCGGTATGAAGCCGAAGGATCTGTCATGTAAATCTGGGGAACCCGAGAGGGCCTGTCGGACACTCTGGTGTACAAAACACCAAACCCGAGAGGGCTTATCGGACAGTCCGGTACGGTGCCAGACACTCCGGTGAGCGACATGCCAAACCCGAGAAGGCTTACTAGAGGCTCTGGCATTATACCAGACACTTCGGTGGGGCCATTTTTGGGTGTCAACATATGCCCCTGCTTTTTGGTGAAGTCTCTACACCATAAAGCATTCTAAGTAACCAAAAACACCCAAGTGTGATGGTTTTCTCAACTCATCGGCCATTGCACCATTCTTGGCAACGATATCCTTTATATCGGCCATTCTTCCTTTAAGCTTCTTGCCATACACTTGGGTGATACGTTTTCAAGTACCGGCCATTAAGGGCCCTAGGCAATGAGTCTCCACTCATATTTTACACTATGTATGCATTTCCGGCGATGACTTTTACTATTCGATATGGCCCTTCCCAACTAGGAGACCATTTTCCAAACTTGTTGCTTCTTGAGCCTATGAGCAGAATAGTTTTTCAAACCAATTCGAACACCTGAAAAGCTTTGACTTTCACCTTCTTATTGTAAGCTCTAGCAACTCTAGCCTTATCTCTCTCAATTTCATTCAAGGCATTTAAACTCTCATCGGTGACTTTATCGATATTGTCTAGCATTAGAGTTCTCTACTCATTGGTGGATAAATCATTTTGTTTAGCTAATCTTTAGAGATCCAAGATTTACCTCGATAGGAAAACTAATAACTAGTCCACATATTCTTTTAGTAAACCGATTAGCTTCACCTTATAATCAGCTTTCAGATTTTTTATTTATATAAGTTGGTTTCGGATTATCATCGCTGCCAAGGTTTTCCTCTTTAAGAGGATCGGCCGATGTGAATCCTTGTCCGAACTTATCCATATCTTCTATTTTCTCGATAGCTTCACACATATCGTTCGTATTGGACCAATAGTGTTCCACTCTTTTTTGCAACCAATCAAGATTAGAATCTATTAAATCATATTATATGGTTGAGCCGATTCTCCATTGGCTTTATATTGATTGATACAAAACCATCTCTAGTCACACTAAGAAAATAATAATTCGTCAATTCTAAACCGGTCAAGCACTTGACGGCGTCATGCGGCAAAGAAGATGATTCGACCATAGCAACACAAGCCGATGCATCCGCATGAACCACCTCTACATCATCACCAATCCATTGTATCAAGAATTGGTGTAAGGTAGAAGGAACACATCTATTGGCATGAATCCAATCACGCCCTAATATCAAGCTATAACTACCGCGCATATCGGCAACAAAGAAAGCGGTAGCCATAGTCTTGCTTCCAACGGTGAGTTCCATAGAAGCGACCCCTTTAGCCTCGATAGGGTCTCCTCCTCCCACACCATTAAAAGTCATGTTGGTCCGGATGAGCTCGTCATCGGCCTTACCTAGCTTCTTAAACAAAGAGTACGACATTAGATTAACAATAACACGGCCATCTATAAGCATGCGAGAAATCGGTGAACCATTAATATAACCTTTCACATAGAGAGGTTTCAAATGGTACTCTGATTCCTCGGGCTTCTCGAGGATAGCACTTTTCGACCCAAAGTCGAATTGTGCCATGACTTCTTCCTCTATAAGCGAATAATCGGAAAGGGATAAGCAAAGTGTTAATGTTCATACCTTCCCGAGGCGGTGTAGGCTCATAGTTCAAGAGGTTATCGTCGTCGAACTCAGACATGTCGACGTCTCCCGTAGGTGAGGGCGCTGTGGAGTCCTCTCCCAAGACTGCGTCAGTCAAACCAAGTGGCTTCGGAGTAGCCTTCGCTTCCTCCTTCACTGGTGTTGTAGGGGCCTCGGGCTCCTTAACACTCCACTGCTTACCATGAGGGACTATCGGCTTGATCTCATTGAAGATCTTGTCCCTCCTTTTCTCTGCCTCCTCTTCTCGCATCTTTCAGGGGCGCAATCTTTAAAGTTTCCTCTTTTGAGTGTGGGTCAAGCCAGGCGGACACTACCTTAGTTGTGTGTACTTGGAGGAGCCCTTCCTGCTGCTAGCTTCATGGTCATGGGAAGTCTTTTCGACCGGATCATCCGAAGTGACGGTCCCGTGAAAACTCTCCTGATTTTGACATCGGTTGTGCTGATTTTCATGACACCTCCGGATGTACTCTCTTGATGAACAATGGTGGAGGGGGAAGGTTCATTATCGTGCTTTGGGCGCCATTCTTGCCTAGGCGCGATGGTGGAGCTCCCTCCTTGAGCCTTGATCGGTTGAGAATCCGTCCGATCAGAGATAGGGTTGGAGAGCCTTGTGAAGATATCTCCTCTCGGCTCGTTCCACCCCGTATGAAACGACGGGTATGGCATCGGTGGAACGGGCATCGGTGGCAAGGTCTCATGAATAGGAAGCTTCAAGAATTTCTAGACCTACGTCAAGGGTCCAGCAATGTTCATGAGTATTCAAGGCAGTTCAACTACCTGTCTCAATATGCATCCCACCATGTGGACACGGATGAGAAAAAGAAGGATTGCTTCCGTAGAGGGCTCAATACCAAACTGCGTGATCTGTTGGCTCTCTTTTCCAACTGCACCGTGCTCATCAAGAGGACAAGAATAGGAAGCGTGTTGTCGGAAGCTCATCCAACACTGCTCCTTCCAAGTATCGGTTGGCCATGACATCTCCAACCGGTCAGAAGTTTCGGGCGGCCTTGCCACAAGGTGGAAGGCATCGTCCACCTCCACAACAGCAGCAACATGTCTTTCCTGGCTCCCACCGGCAGCGTACTCAAAGCTCTCGACCTCCACAGCGAGCTTCATAGGGTGCAAGGACTGGTTCTTACCCATGCTACAACTGTGGCCGAACTGGTCATTTTGCTAAAGAGTGTCGCCAGCCGAGGCAGCAGCCAAACCACAATAACCCTCCTCTTCAAGCTGCAAATAATCTATCACAACAGAAGAATATATGTTACCCCAAGAACCGGCCGTGTCAACCACACCTCAGTCGAGGACATGCGGAACCTGTGCTTGCGGGCATGTTTGGTATTCATGATAACCCTGTTCTCATACTCTTTGATTCAGGTGCAACTCATAATTTCATAAGCATGGCATGTGTTGAAAGGTTGCATCTTATCATCACCACCCTAAAAACGCCCTATGTTATTACATCACCAGGTGGAAAAATAAGGACAACTTAATTTAGAGGGGCGATTGTACCCATGGCATCTCATAATCTTAGATGGGCAAGGTATAGATGTCATCTTGGGTATGAAATGGATGAAAAGTCATAAGGCCATATTACATATATCGATTTTCCTCTCTATGGTCCTTCCACCATATGCATATCCTACACTGCAAGTCAATCACACTTCTAGCAAATGTCTCGAAGAAATTCCTACAATCTGTGGGTATCCTGGTGTGTTTCCCAAAGACTTGCCGGGTATGCCACCGGACTGAGATGTGGTGTTTAAAATTGAACTTCAACCCGGGACTGCTCCTATATCAAGAAGGCCCTATAAAATAACACCAAATGAGTTATCTGAATTAAAAACTCAATTGAAAAGGCTTATGGACAAAGGTTTTATTCGTCCAAGCTCATCTCCGTGGGGATGTCCTGCCTTATTTGTCAAGAAGAAGGATGGATCTCTGAGGTTGTGTGTGATTATCGACCCTTGAATGCAGTTACCATCAAGAATAAATATCCATTCTCTCGTATTGATATCTTATTTGATCAATTAGTTCGGGCCATGATATTCTCAAAAATTGATCTTCGCTCTGGCTACCATCAAATTAAAATCTGAGCTGAGGACATACCAAAAACTGCTTTCTCCACAAGGTATGGTCTGTATGAATACCTCATTATATCTTTTGGATTAACAAATGCTCCAGCCTATTTCATCTACTTGATGAATTTGCTATTCATGTCGGAGCTGGACAAATTTGTTGTGGTATTCATTGATGATATCCTCATTTATTCAAAGTTTGAAGAAGAATATGCTGAACACCTTCGCATTGTACTTCAACGACTAGAGATCATCAACTTTATGTCAAATTCAGCAAATACGAGTTTTGGCTAAAGCAAGTGCCTTTCTTAGGTCATATTGTTTCCGCGGAAGGTATCACTCTCGATCCTAGTAAGGTGCAAGATGTACTGAATTGGAAACCACCTACACATGTCACTGAAGTCTGTAGCTTTCTTGGACTTGAGGGATATTATCGAAGGTTTATTCCTAATTTCTCCAAGATTGCCAAACCCATGACTGAGCTATTGAAGAAGGGCATCAAGTTCATGTGGGATAGTGCTTGTGAAGAAGCTTTCCAAACTCTTAAGAAGCACTTAACCACTGCACCTTTGCTAGCTCAACCCGATATGACTAAGCCATTTGATGTATATTGTGATGCTTCTGGTACAGGACTTGGATGTGTCTTGATACAAGAAGGTCGAGTAATTGCTTATGCTTCTCGACAACTTCAACGTCATGAGCAAAACTATCCTACCCATGGTCTCGAATTGGCATCTGTGGTTCTAGCCTTAAAAATACAACGACATTATCTTCTTAGAAATCTTGTTCATTTGTACACTGATCATAAGAGTCTGAAATATATTTTCACTCAACAAGGTCTGAACATGAGACAAAGAAGATGGTTAGAACTCATCAAGGATTATGAGCTGAAAATTTGTTATCATCCCGGCAAAGCAAATGTAGTTGCCAACGCCTTGAGTCGAAAATCTTATTGTCATAATTGTCAAATTTCAGCAACAACCCCAAGCACGAGGATTTTACTTCATGAAGCCTTATATAATCTTGCTTTTGTCCCGACCATTTGGGAAGAAATTATTAAGGCTCAGAAGAAAGATATGTGTATGCTGAAAATTAAAGAATGACTCAAAAATGGTGAGGTTTTACCTTTTAGAGAAGATGATGAAGGTGTCTTGTGGTTCAATAACGAGCTTGTGATTCCTAAGAATCATAAGTTGCGCAAGAAGATCCTAGATGAGGCACACCTATCCAAGTACTCCATTCATCCAGGGAGTAATAAAATGTATCATGATTTAAAGAGAAAATTTTGGTGGCACAAATGAAGAGAGAGATTGCCAAGTATGTACTGGAATGTGACACTTGCCGGAAGGTAAAAACGGATCACTTGCGCTCAGCAGGTCCTCTTCAACCTCTGAGTATTTCGAATTGGAAGTGGGAAGATATTAGTATAGACTTTATTATAGGCCTACCACTTACCTTTAGAAAGCATTATTCTATATGGGTTATTGTGGATAGACTTACAAAATCAGCACACTTAATTCCGGTAAGCAACAACTACAATACAAGGAAGTATGCTGAATTGTATATCTCTCGTATTCTTTATCTACATGGAGTACCCAAGACCATTGTTTCAGATTGAGGAAGCTCATTTGTCTCTCGTTTCTGGGAGCAATTGCATTCTTGCTTGGGTATTGAATTAATTCGAAGCTCAGCGTATCATCCGCAAACCGATGGGCAAACCAAGCGTGTGAATCAAATATTGAAAGATATGCTCCGGTCATGTGTTCTTACAAGTGGTGGCAATTGGGATGAATATTTGCCATTTGCAGAATTCTCCTATATTAATAGCTATCAAGAAAGCATCAAAATGTCTCCATTCGAAGCTTTCTATGGTCATTCTTGTAGAACTCCTTTGAACTGGTCCGAGTTTGGTGAAAGAGTAAACTTTGGACCGGATCTAGCTCAAGTGAAAGAAAAAGTTCGAGTCTTACAAGCCAATTTAAAAGCCGTTAAATCTCGACAGAAGAGCTATGCTTAAAAGACATCGCCCCTTGGAATTTGAATTAGGTGATCATGTCTACCGACAGGTATCTCCTACCATGGGTGTGCAACATTTCAGGATTAAAGGAAAGTTGGCTCCGAGATACATTGGTCCATTCAAAATTGTGGAGAAATGTGGCAATGTGGCTTATCGCTTGGATTTACCCTCTCAATTATTTGGTATTCATAATATCTTCCATGTCTCTCAACTCAAAAAGTGCCTAAAGCCACCTCGTGATATTGTGATTCCTGAAATAGAGCAACTGCAAGAAGATCTCTCTTATCCAAAGCATCTCGTTGGTATTGTTGTTCAAAAGGATCGAGTGACTCGAAATAAGACTACTCGATTCTATAAAGTCCAATGGAGTCACCATACTAAAGAAGAAGCAACATGGGAAACGGAAGAATTCTTACAATCTAAGCTCCCTGAGATTCTTGCATCCTTCTCCAGGTAAATCACAATCTCTCATTCTTACTCTTAATCTCGAGACGAGATTTTCCTAAGGAGGAGAGCTGTGACACCCCCTGGTGTCTCTAGACCAAAAATCCACTCTTGTAACCTTCCTCTACATTTAAAACCCCATTCATCAAATTATCATGTTTCAAATTCAAGTACATTCAAATTTCATTAAACATCAAGTCAAATCGAGCTCTAAAAGAAGTACCAAAATATTGAAGGAAGAGCATGTTAAAATAAGTCTAACTGAAACTAGAACTTAAAAGAAAATTTTGGTGAAAGTTTCAAGAATTTACTAGACCTAGAAGTACTTTTAATAAGTTCCGTAATATTTTTCCAACCATTAAAAATGGCAGAATTTTTAGTTAAAATTATGTAAGGAATGTGGACTTGACTCTTTAACATAAGTTGTTCCTTATATTTCCTTCTATAATCACAAAAATGGGCAAAAATTTCTGAGGCTTCTAGGTGTGAATTTTTATTTTTCTCCCGAATTTCACCTGGGAGGCCGGACAAGTCTGGACCCTCGGACAAGTCCGGACCTTGAGGCTGTTTTCTCCACCGGCGCACGCCACCGGTGCCACACGCCCCTGAGCTTCGATCCACCCGCCCATGTAAGCCGTCATGTGTCCCGAGAGCCGGCAACTTAGTCCTCCACTCGTCCTCCCTCGACTCCCCCGTCACTCTCTCTCGCTCTCACTCACTCACCACCGAACTTGAGCTCCATTGCTGCCCTCCGAGCTCCGAGCTCGCCCCCCATCGATCCTTCTTGCCCCAGCCCCTTGGAGCCCTAAGAGTCGTCGACCAAGCACCCCTTTAGCCTCTTCAAAGCTCCCTTGGACCATCCATGGAGTGACCCTTGCGAATCGAGTGGATTTTTCCAAGAATCGCACCACCGGCACCCTCTCCGCCCCCTTCTCGATTGCTCCCTTCACGATGACCCATTTTTCGATTCCTCACATACATGGGTGCTCCATAGGGTGGAACACATGATTGACAAGTTTCCTTGACCTCCTCGTCACCGAGGTTCAAGCACTTCGCTTCTTCCCTGCCAGCGGTCAACATTGGAACCCGACCTCAACGTTGATTTGTTGGTTTGGGGCATCATGTTCTTCAACAACCTCAATATCGCTCCATTACACTACTAGGTGAAGCTTCTAGAGTCAATTTCTTGGGTTTTTGTTGGTCACATTGGGTGGGACACCTCGCCAGACCTCGGTTGGGTAGCCGAAGGCCGAACATGTCTGACCTCCCCCTTTGGGAGACCTCTTTGGCGTCTGGGAGTGACCTCGGACAAGTTTGTGGCCGGACTAGTCCGACCGGGCCGAGCTTGCAGCTCTTTGGAGTCGGAACGACAGCCCGAACAAGTCCGCACTTGTCTGGACTAGTCCGAACCCCTTTTTACAGAAAAAGTTAAAACTTGTAAAATGCATAATAAATTTTAGAAAATTCATAAAAATGTGAAACAAATTTGCTAGAACCCTCTTGACTAGCTCTACAGCCTCCTGCATTCAAATTTCCTAAAATCATGATAAATTTATTTATAAAACTTTAGGGAACCAAAATAAAGATAAATTCATATCTTTAATACTATGCATGCAAAAATCATGAAATTTGGTATGCATATGCCTCATTGCAAGTACATAGTGCTAAAAAGGTTTCATTCTAAAATCATGCATATTTTATCAAGAATTGTACTTTGTATCTTCTAAGTTTTGCAATTTTAATAATTTACTAATACATGCTTAAACTCAAGTTTTGGTTAGAAAATAGTTCTCAACCTATTTCATCTTTAATAAATTGCATGGGTTTAAAAGATCATCTTAAGCATGTTTAACACAACTTAATAAATTGTTTTCATTCCTTTTTGGTGCATTCATGCATGTCATTTCTGTCATATAGGGAATCACGTTGAAGGCGAGCCGGCTGACTTGGGTGTTGAAGATCCTTCTGGTGATCTCAATCCTTCTGTTTGTGCTAACATTTCTCAAGACCAAGGCAAGCCCCGGTGCATCTTAACCCTTTTAAAATATTTTACTTTCTCTCACAAGTTTGGTCTGGAGTCATGAAATGTGCATTAAGTCATAGGATTTGATTTGACACCCTATTTGCATTATCCTTAGGATTTCCTATGGGGTTTAGTGTCTAAGTTAGTGTCACACCCAAATTTTCCAATTTGGGGATGTGAACCTTTTTCACTAAAATAAAATAAAATTTTCAATTATTTAAATAATTTTTGTTAGTTATTTATATTTTTTATTTTTGAATATATTAAAAAAATTTCCTTAAGAATATAGTTTTAATGTTTTTCTTATCATCCAACTCTCTTTTATATTGCTTTTATTTTAAATTCATATTTATTTCATCTAAAAAGGGGTGTTTTCTCAAATTTTTGATTTTCGAAAAGATGTCTTGAAAATATGATATATTGTGAAATTGACTTTTTTAAAAAATTTCAAATAAAGTAAAATAAGTTTATTTTAAACTATTGTAAATAACTTTTCCGTGGTTTTTCGAATTAATTTGATAAAAGAAATAAAGTGGAAAGGAAATAAACAAAAGAAAAAAATAATAATAAAACTCACCCAGGCCGCAGCCCATCTCTCTCCCTTCCTCCCTCCATCATGCGGCCCATCCTTCCATTCAGCCCAGCAGGCCCGCGCGCCCCTTCCTCTCTCTCTCTCACCGATAGCCCGACACTACTCCTGCCACCCCAACGGCAGCGTCGTTTCCTCCGTCCGCGTGCAGCCCAACCAGCCCCCGATTTAGCAGGGATTCGACCCTATCCGCGCTCAACTCCCTCCCCGACTCGGCCGCCCCCGCTTCCTATTTAAACCGCGCCCCCGGCTCTCTCTCTCTCCTCGTCAAACTGCCACCACCCGAGCTTGCCGTGCGGCGCCCCAAGGAAGCCGCTCCAGGTCACCACCACTACACGCCGGTCTTCCCCAGACATCGCAGCCCCTGCCCAGCCACTTCCAGCTCCGAGCCAGTACCTGGACATCACTGCCGCCACTGTCGAAGGAGCTTTGCCTCTCCTTGCTGTCGCGCCCCTACTCCCGACCGTCTCCAACCTCGTCCAAGCCCAAGGTGAGAATCCCCGTGCTCCTCTCTCCGATTCAAGCCATTCCCCTTCGAAAATCCATGCACCGGAGCACCGGGGACCGAGCTTGTAACAGTCCAAAATTTTTCAATTAATCAAAGTGCTGAATTTATCTCAAAATTGTTCCATCCAAATCCGAATTTATTCTTTAATCTTCCGGTGCCGGTTTAAATTCAGTTCGCGGGCTTTGTTGAGCTGAGATTAAATTCCCAAATTCCCCAATTAATTTCCAAACGTCCCTAATTAGTTTCTCTATATATCACCCTTCTTCTTATCTCATCCCACTAATCCCTTCATTCCTTTCCCCTCTCTCAAGTTAGCAGCAGAGACGCACCGAGGGGCGAGCGCCCCTGCTCCGTCGCGCTCGATTTCATCCTCGGGCCACCCGTCGATCGAGTCGCCATCCCTGCATCGATCCACGCCCGTGTCGTCCTTGTGCTGCCCATCGCCCGCCGCGAGCAGCTGCTTCGACCGCACGCCGTCGTCGCTCGCGCCTTCCCCGTCTCATCGTCGATCCGCGCTGATCGTTTCTGCTTCATCTCTGTTCCGCGTGCCGTCTTCGTTCCACGAGTCAGCCTCGACCCCTCGTCGTCCGTTTCCGCGCGTCGGTGTCGATTCTCTTCTTCTTCTGAGCCAGCAGCGTGGTTCCCTTGTCTCGTATTGTCTCGGCTAGGCTTGTGCAGCGCATAGAAGTTGCTCCGAGTGCTCGTTTGTCGTTGTGGCCGGTCGTGTAGCAGCTGCGTCCGTTGAGCATTGAGATCCTTGTCAGTAGTGTTAGATCTGTTTAGTTTGGTTCGTTCTCTGCAGGTGCCGGTTATAGTCCAATCCTAGCGCCGTTCGTGGTCATCCTCTAGCACTGTTCATGTAGACGGTTGCTCTTGGGTTCGCTGCAGGTAGCAGTGTGCGAGCTGCATTCGTTGTTCCATAGAGCAGTGTTGTGCGAGCCAAAGGGAGCGCTGCTGGAACTGCGTGCAGGTGCCGTTTCTTCAGTGGTTGCTGCGTGCTGGAGGTTGAAGAAGATGGCGGGACCCAGCGGCTGTGGCAGGGGAGCTTTTGGGATGAGTTTAGCTGGGTCGTTCATCTGGTAGC
This sequence comes from Zoysia pacifica, assembly GCA_001602315.1. NCBI lineage: Eukaryota > Viridiplantae > Streptophyta > Magnoliopsida > Poales > Poaceae > Zoysia > Zoysia pacifica. The sequence goes on along the minus strand of BCLH01000335.1, from coordinate 91,520 downwards.
AGTGAGTTGGTGCTGCTTTGACTGCTTTGTGCTGATCCAGTTGCCAGGTGTTAGTGGAGCATGATGTTTTCGAGTGAGTTTGGGGACCGTACTTGGTCCTGTGGCTGTGGTTCAGAGGTCTTGGGCAGAGTGCGCAGCTGGCTGTCGAGTTCAGTTCACGTGAAGCAAGGAAATCCCAAGCTAATCTTATTCTCCGAATTCTTTTTATACAGTAATTTTGAGAGTTCAAGAGGAATTTCATCTGATCTCCTAAGTTTCTCTAAGAAGTCTCAATTAATTCCTCTCGTCGAGTTCGTCGTGTAGAATTTTTTTTTGAGAAACGTTTTGAGCACGTTTAGTCTAGCAATTTAAATTTAGAATTAATTATTCGAATTTAAATTGTCATGCCTGTTCGTGTTGTTGTTTAGCTGGTGATCCTGGGGAGGAGTACTGTGAGCCTGCTCAGTTCGACGACCCGAATCTCGACTTTGATCCCGAGCTGCCAGACAAGCCGCGTTCCTTGATCACTTTTGTACCCAACATTTTAAACTGCATGTTTTGTTTGCAACCCTAATTTTTGTGTCAACTGTTTTAAAATATACTAGCAATATTCCCAAGCCGTGCCTATTTATCGTTCCACAAAATATGAGCCCTAAGATTGCTTTAGAATGATTATTTTACTATGCTTAGCCACGCTTAGTCGCATTTATTTTACCTCACACCTATTACTATAAAAATAGAATTTGTGTTAAATAGTTTTGAATTGTGATTCAAATGTGTGAATTTTGTAAATAACTATATACAAAACTATTTAGCAGGGATAGACTAGAGTTTGAGGAGCCTCTGACTTTTGGGAAGTCCGTGTGGGCGTACCTGTGACGGGTACAACGGGAAGATCCGGGCTGGGATCTTTCCGTGATACTTATTGGTTGTTGGCGTTGAGGATGGAGAGAGCCTACCCCGGCATATAAGGACCGGTTCGTCGTGTCACATGTCTCCAGTGCTTTTCCATGCACACCACATTATTCTGTTTGGGCAGAGGCTTAATTTTGAAGCTTGTCGAGACTGGATATTTACCCGTGGGTTGGCGGTGTTGTGTTAGTGTGGTGTAGAGCTATGACTCCCCACATGAGAACGAGATACCCCACCTGATTAGTGGTAGGCTCTTCACAGCTTCAGGATCTGTTTGCATAGGCAATTGGGATCCCTATCCTGGAGGACGGGTACCGCCGGTTAAAGCTTGTGGACGAGTCTTGTGTGTTCATTGGGACTACGATAGTTGTTCTCAATGGCACTTCTCGTGGGTTCAGTGTATAAACTCTGCAGAGTTGCAGTCAATGCGCCTTGCCACGTTCCGAAGAGGGACACTGCATGAAAGCTTTCACGATGATTAGGGTTGTTTTCTTCCCTCTATCTCTATTTTAAAATGTTTTGGACTCCGACCTTTGAGCTGTGGCCGGGTGTGGAGGTGACACCGGTATTTAAAATAAACCCCGTCCAGGATAACAGAGATTCCAGCGGGGCAAGATAATAAAATTTGATAGTTTTAAAATAAACTTTCTTGCATTTTCTTTAAAATAAAATAAAATATTTTAAACTTGCATTTAGCACTTGAGCCAGCCTCTACCCTTGAAACCATTTGCATGCATACATTGTTGATAGGTAGTACGCGGTTTGCTGAGTATCGTACTCACGGCTTCCTAATTTGTTGTTTTCAGAGGATACTGTCACATCTCAAAATTTCAATTTAAGAAAAAGGGTTTAAAAAATTGATAGTAAAAATATTTATAGAAATTCTTTTCTGTATTTTAGGTGAACCTTTCTAGCCCTTTTTAGAAACTTTCGAAAAATAAAACTAAACTAGAGCAACATACCAAGAAAGAAAATTTCAAAAATTAAAATTGAATTTGTCAAGTGTTTGATTTTTACTGATTTCTAGCTTGGATCTTTTGGAGATTTATTGCTTGGAAATTGGAGTTTGAAAATCCTTAAGTATTTAGAAAAACACAAAAAAGGCCACACTGGGCCGGACAGCATGCCGACGCCCTGGCCCATTTCACGCGCAAAGCGCGCGCGCGACACCATCTTCCTCGCCTCGCCCCCACACCGCAGGCCGCACTTGCCACCTGTCTGGCGTTGCTCCGGCCACGCCGCGCTCTCAGCCACCGTCGACGTGCCGTCGCCGTCCGCCGTCTTGCCGCCTTGGTGCCGCCCTCGGAAAACCACCGCGCCCCTGGTTTCCACAGCCAGTTCGGCCAGCTGGACGCGTCGCATGACGCGCTCCGCCAGACGCCGTCGAGCTGACGTGCCGCCTGCACGAGACCCCGTCCGGCAGCGAAGCCGCATCCTCACAGCCACCACTACCCGAAGTGGACGCCGTCAAACCGAATCCGCACGCGCTCCATGTCCCATCGGAGTTTAATGCCAACGCATTGACGCCGCCCGCCGCTGGTCAAGAATTGCTGGCCGTGGCGCAGTCCGAGCACATCCACGTTCATCCAAGAGCCGTTGTCGGTTGCCATGGGGCAAGCCAGCTGTCCCTGCGCTGCCCCGACCGGGATTGACCTCGGTTGCGCATTTACGTCGCCAGCGGAGCACGTCGGGGAAAGCTCCCCTTTGCCACCCAGACCATAAAAGGGCAGGGCCGCTGCGCGTGTGCCCCTTCCCTGCACTCCTGCTCTGCCCGGGTCTGGTCTCCCTCTCATCCTCATTGCGTCGAATTTTGGATTTTTATCCTTTCTTCCTGGTCGCCGGTCACCGGGTGCCGCCATCGATTTCGCTTGAATCAACCGGCCATTAGCCCAACCACGCCCCCCAGCAGCACCACCTCACCAAGGCAAAGCTCGCTGAGCTGGCCAAGCACCCCGAGCACCTCCCTCTCGCTCTCCCCACGGGAGCCACCACCTACCGCCGTGCGGCTCACGGCGCTGGTCAACGTGGCGCTGCCTCAGGCCAATTTAAGCGCGTAACAAGACCCCCTAGGCCCGTGCATAGCTTCCCGGTCGAAGAGGGACCCTCGTACCGCAGCCTACGTTCCCCCACACCGTCACCACCAACCGCGCGCCTATAGCGTCGCCGCCGCCACTACTCCGGCACACCGCCACCCCTGCCATATAAGGACCAATTCGTTAGCGCTCGACTTAGCAATTTTTGTGCAACCACAGAACCTGTATATTTTGGACGGGACTTATCCCCGCTATGTAGGTTTTCCACATCGAGCCGCTAGGAGGTCGAAGTGACACAAGAGGCCAGGAGCAAGGCGTGAGATAACTCGCTGCCCGATTTTCGACCGTGTAATTGTCCGCGTCATGGGACCCTAAGCCCACAGATATAGCCCTTGGTTTGGTAATAACTGGTGTCGTAGGGGACCAGGAAAAGTCGTGACTGTGGTAAATCTTCATGATCCGGCTTCGGGAATGTACCGTCGCGTCATCGAGAGTGAAACCCTGACAGATAGCCCCTGGATGCGTCTTGGGTGGAATCTGTGAAAACCTATGTAGTTGTGAGGTAAGCATTATGCAACTCTGTTGATCAGGAGTAGTGTAACCTGTGGGTACAGTGTACAACCTCTGCAAAGTGTAAAATCTTTTCGGATAGGCCGTTGTCACGGTAATGGCATGCTATTTGTTCGGATACCCTACGATTAGTTTTCTCTTATATCTTTGACGTGTCAGTGGTTGTACATGCCTGTGTTTTGGACATGTGTTGGCTGTGAGACGAGGGCCTACATGGAAGCGTGCTAGTGCCCGTTTAAAGTTTGGAAACTGATGGAGTGAAAGCCTTCCACAGATCCACCCTACTAAAACATGACAAATGATGTTTTCTGTCGAATTTAAAAATCTATCCATTAGGAAGCCCTTGCAGAAAAACTTGCTTTTTCGCAAAGAGATGAAAACCTTAAGCCTTTCCTTGTTTCGCTTCTGCAAACCCTATCTATCCTACCGTTAGGACTTGCTGAGTACCTTCGTACTCACCCTTTCCCCTGCTGTTGTTTCGTTCAGAAGATGAAGACGATGAGGATGACGCCGACTACGAAGATTAGAAGTCCCGTCCTTCGCTCGAGTTCGCCTGTGGTGTAGTGTTAGTCTCCTAGTAGTGTGATGTATGAATAAAGTCGCTGCGCCGACTTGATGGTTGTAATATAGTCTATGTTTGTTAGACCTTTTTAAAAATTTGTAGTATGTTGAACCCGTATGTGTAATAATACCGCTTTGTTTTTAATGTACGTACCAACTACCAGTCCAGGGATTGGTACTTGTGGCACAAAGATACTCCTTCCTGGAAGGGGGTCTCATAGAGTGGTATTAGAGCCATACTTGGCAGTAGGACGAGACCTTAGGGTGCGACGCGTAACACATATGGTTAAAATGATACGTTTTCTTCGCGAAACTACGTTCTAGTGGGCCTCATGCCCACACGCGCTTATTTTTCTTGCGTACCTTTTATATTATACTGTTTACTTGTCTACTTTAGTTTACTGACTCTTTTGATTACCATCTCTTTGCAGATGGCCTCTGGAGGGTGGACTTCCCTTGGCCCCGAGGCGAGCAGGGTCGACGGGTTTCCTGCAATCCTCGCCCGTACGCTCTCCCGGTTCGGGTACACCGTACCGGTGTCGTACCGCTGGAGGAGCTTGGAGTCCAGCGAGTACACCCTGTTCGAGGTGGAGACCCGCCTCGTGGCATACCCGCTGCCGACGTGGTTGATGCTGACCACCCGCCCCAGCTACGACTCCGCCTTACAGGCGGCAGCCCGTGAGGCCCTACTCCACGTGTGCACGGTGAACCTCGACTTCACCGGAGCTACACCGGTGCGCTACTTTCTGGTGCTCGTCGCCGACGACCCGACGTGGGTGCACCGTTTGGGCACACTTGGAGGCCCTACCAGGACAGTGGAGGACCCCACACTTGTGGAGACGGTGCACTATGTTATAGCGCAGCACCGTCTTTGCGAGGAGCTCCAAGGCCAGTGGATAGCGCAGTCCCTCCGCGCTTTCACTGCCGAAGGACAGTCTGCAGCCCTGCAGGTACAGATCGAGACAGCCCACACTCAGCGGGTCACGGTCCAGATGCTGCTCAACGCTGCACTGGCGCAGCGTGTTGAGGCCCAGGGGCAGCGTGACGCGCTCCAGCTGCAGCTCGGTGACGCGCAGGGGCAGCGCGACCCGGCGCTGTTTCAACTCGCCGCAGCTCGTGCCGCCCTCGACACAGCCAGGGCGAGTGAGGAGGGCCTGAAGAGGGCTCTCTCTCCGACCAGCACACCAGCAGGAGTTGGAGACGCTGTGATGCCAGCTGCAGTTCCCGTACCCTCCTCCTCGCTGCACGGCAAGGAAGAGTGTGCCTGAGATTGCCGCGTCACTGAGAGGGAGGCTCCGTGACTCCCCCACGTCTGAGGAGAGTGCGCCTACTGGTAGGGAGCTCGCACTAAGATCACGCCCCGCAAGCGTGCTCTAGTGCGCCTTTCCGACGGGAGGCCGGCACTACCACCCCACGCTCCGGTGCTGGACCAGCACACTCGCGACGCCATCTACGCGCGAGTGGCACAGCTACCACGCCTCCAGGACGGTGTGTGTTGCAGCCGTGGAGAGTACCTCTCCAGCGTCCTCAGCTCGGGCGACCGCACCCCCCACGACGACACCGACGAGCCTATGGAGGAGGAGGCCGTGCCCGACTCCAGCGTGGAGATCGTCGGGACTACCCTAGACCGCACACAGGCTTCCCACGGTGCTAGCACCACAGCCACGAAGGCCAAGCCTGCAGTCGACGCGGGACTGCCTCAGCCCTGCGGCGACGCTCAGTAGGACGACTTCACTGCTGGTTGCCGGCCTAGGAAAGATGCCGGCAAGGGAGTTCGAGCAGCCGTAGCTACTAGGGGATAGCTACTCTTTTGTACCTACTAGTGTAGCTAAGGAGGCCTACCATCGTAGTGGTAGATGGCGTTGTCTATGACGACGGATTTTGACTTGTAAAAAGAAACTTCCGTGCTGTAGCCACTTAGTTGTATGTCCCCAAAACCTTGGTTATGACCCAGCATCTTTGTAACATAACCACATTTGTGTGCTATGTTTGATTTGCTCTTTTCGTTACTTGATTGTGTGTATGTTGTGCTGTTTTTACAAATTTAAAAATCATAATTCACTCCTAATAGTATACTTACTTACTAGCTCCTAACCCCGCTGGTTTACTGTTTCTCTTTTGCAGGATGGCGCCAAAGAAATCAGCTCGCATTCAAGAACGCCAGGTACCTGAGCGCAACCTCAATGACAACAATGAGGATGAGCGGGTTGTGCAGACCACGAAAGCAAAAGCGGTCAGGAGAGGAGGGGCGTCCTCTAATCCGCACGCGCTCCGCAGCACCTGCCCCAAGCGTTCAATGCCAAGCTCACGAAGACGAAGCTCAGTCTAGTCGCCACGATGAGAACGTGGTGGCCTGTTCCACTCCAGCGGCTACCGGCTCTACTGCCAGTGCTAGTGCGCAAGGGCTGCAAGAGCCCCATCTCGGGCCATGACTGTAGATGGAGTCCCAATGGCGGGAGGAGAGGAACTCCCCTTACCCCCCGTCACCCTCGCTGATGTGATGGCAACACAAACCCAGCTACTACTCACGCTGGCACAAGGTTTGGGACAGCGAGGAGTTCTGAGCTCGCAGAACCGGATGTCAGAGTTCATGCGACTTCGACCCCCTACTTTCGACAACATCAAAGATGAGCCACTCGCAGCCGATGATTGGCTGCAAGACATCAGCAAGAAGCTTGACATTGTGGTCGCAAGCGACAACGAAAGGGTGATGCTCGCTACACATCAACTGTTTGGAGCAGCCAGCGAGTGGTGGGACAACTACCGAGAAGCCACCACTGACCCTGCTGCTATCACTTGGAATGAGTTCCAGCAGGCATTTTGAGCTTATCACATCCCAGCTGGCATAATGAAAATGAAAGATGATAAATTCCGGGCATTGAAGCAAGGAGCCATGACGGTCAACCAATACATTAAAAAGTTCAAGAAGTTGGCCCGCTATGCCCCAGGAGAGGTGGACACCGACCAGAAGAAGCAGGATCGCTTCCTGGATGGGATGAGTCACATCATGCAAGCGCAGCTTGTAACTCACACCTTTCCGGACTTCAACACCATGATGAACAAGGCCATTCTTCTAGAGAGAGATTGTGCTGGGCTGGACGGGGAAAGAAAACGTAAGTTTCAAGCAAAGAAGTCTCGGCAGCTTGAAAAGCGACAGCGGCCAAGGTTTGGGAAATTCCAGAAGTCGTCATACCCCCCGACTATGCAATACCGTACCATGACCGCTTAGCAGCAGCCACAGCAATCTGCACCATCAGTTCGTCAACCTCCTCCACCCGCACCACGCGCCAACCCATGTGCGAGTCAAGCCCCAAATGCTTCAAGAACATGCTTCAACTGCCACAGCCCGGGGCATCTGGTTGAAAATTGCCCTCTGAAGCAGCAGCCAGTAGTAGCTCCTGCACACTCCCGGACACAACCTGTACTGTCCGGAGCATCTCGTGGCGCCCCAAGGACGGCTCCACCTACCCGGAGGACACCGCAGTACAGACATGGACGGGTGAACCACGTCCACCTCCTCCACTCCACTCTTGCAACTGTTTTGTTCGATTTCGGCGCTTCGCATTCTTTCGTTTCTTCGAGATTTGCGAAAAAGGGAAATCTGCCTATGGTTTTACCTAGGACTCCCATGTTGATTAAAACTCCAGGAGCCACTATAAAATGTGGTTTGGGTTGCATAGGAGTTAAAATCTATTTAAGTGGGGTAGAGTTCACCGCAGATTTAATAGTCCTCCAATATGAGGGAATTGATGTCATACTAGGTATGGACTGGCTTAGGCGCCATAAAGGAGTTATATATTGCTCAGAGCGCATCGTGGCAGCTATAAACCACAAAGGTATTGCTGTGACATGTCAACCAAAAGATCAAAAAGTGGGACCCTTAGTATTCAGCACAGAAGCCACTCCCCTAGAAGAGGTACCCGCAGTAAAGGATTATGCTGATGTCTTTCCGGAAGAACTACCGGGAATGCCACCGGACCGAGACGTCGAATTCCTTATCGACTTGGTCCCCGGTGCGACACCAATAGCTAAAAGACCGTATCGAATGGCCGCTGATGAATTGTCTGAGTTGAAGGAACAGTTAGCAAAGTTACAAGAGAAGGATACATCCGCCCCAGTGCATCACCTTAGGGTGCACCAGTACTGTTCGTGAAAAAGAAAGATGGCAGCCTAAGAATGTGCATTGATTATCGAGCACTAAATGAGGCCACCATAAAAAACAAGTACCCACTACCCAGGATAGATGATCTCTTTGACCAATTGAAGGGAGCCGAGTACTTCTCAAAAATTGATTTGAGATCAGGGTACTATCAACTAAAGATCAGAGAGAGTGATATCAAGAAGACTGCTTTTGTCACTCGATATGGTCAGTACGAGTTGACAGTAATGCCGTTTGGACTGACCAACGCTCCTGCCTACTTCATGAATTTGATGAATAAAATATTCATGGAAGAACTGGATAAGTTTGTGGTCATATTCATTGACGACAAACTTATCTACTCCCGAAGCGAGCGTGAGCATGAAGCCCATCTGAGAGTGGTGTTGAAAAAATTGAGGAGGCATAGGTTGTATGCAAAGTTTAGTAAATGTGAGTTTTGGCTGCAAGAAGTTGCTCTCTTGGGACATATTGTATCAGCCGAAGGGATAAAGGTTGACCCAGCCAAGGTAGAGGCAGTTATGGAATGGAAACAACCCATTAGCACCACAGAAGTTAGAAGCTTTCTTGGGTTGGCAGGTTATTACCGAAGATTCATCAAAGACTTCTCCAGGATTGCGAAGCCGATGACCGAGCTGACCCAGAAGGATAAGAAGTTCGTGTGAACTGAAAAATGTGAACACAACTTTCAAACCTTGAAAACATTACTAACCTCGGCCCCAGTGCTCATATTACCAGATATCTACATAGATTTCATGGTATACTGCGACGCTTCTCGACAAGGATTGGGATGTGTCCTAATGCAAGAGGACCGGGTAGTGGCATATGCATCCCGACAATTGAAGAAGCATGAAGAGAATTACCCAACTCACGACTTAGAGCTTGCAGCCGTGGTCCATGCCTTGAAAATATGGAGGCACTATCTGGTTGGGAACAAGTGTCAAATTTACACGGATCACAAAAGCTTGAAGTATATCTTCACCCAACCAGAGCTAAATTTAAGGCAGAGAAGGTGGTTGGAATTGATTAAAGACTATAATCTAGAAGTGCAGTACCACCCGGGAAAGGCTAATGTGGTGGCCGATGCCCTAAGCCGCAAGAGACAGACTCAAGTCGTTGAAGAGTTGACCGACAACTCGAAGTTGCTTCAAGAAATGAACAATTTGAACCTGCATGTAGCCACTGCGGGCAGCCTTCACACTTTGACAGTACAACCCACTCTCGACATTGAAGTTCAGCGTGCTCAAACCCGAGATCCCCAGCTGCAAAAGATAAAAGAACTCACAAAAACCGACGAAGCCTTAGGATTTTGTGTTGACGAACAAGGAACGGTGTGGTACCAAGACCGAAGTTGTATTCTCAACTCGCCGCGACTCAAGCAACTCATAATGAAAGAGGCTCATGAGTCTGCCTACTCCATCCACCCGGTACGACCAAGATGTACCCAGATCTGAAGCAAAAGTACTGGTGGTCGGCTATGAAAAGAGATATTGCCAAATATGTGGCGCACTGCGATATATGCCAAAGAGTTAAGGCTGAACATCAAAAACCAGCCGGATTGCTTCAGCCACTGAAAGTGCTTATGTGGAAGTGGGATGAAATATCGATGGATTTTATTCAAGGTCTACCTCGGACCCAGAAAGAAAACGATTCGATATGGGTGATCGTTCATCGCTTCACCAAGGTGGCCCACTTTGTCCCAGTGAAAGCGACCTACACAGGGGATAAACTGGCACAACTGTATGTTGACCACATTTTGAAACTACATGGAATTCTTTCAAGAATAGTGTCTGACCGAGGCTCTCAGTTCACGTCACACTTCTGGAGGAGCCTACACAGCCTCCTAGGGACTCAATTGGATTTCAGCTCGACGTACCATTCGCAAATGGATGGGCAAACAGAACGGGTGAACCAGATCTTGGAAGACATGCTTCGAGCTTATGTGTTGACTTACGGGAAAGATTGGGAGAATAGTCTAGCATTCACGAAATTCTCGTATAACAACAGCTATCAAGCTAGCATTCAAATGGCACCGTTCGAAGCCTTATATGGTCGCAGATGTCGTACCCCGCTACTATGGTTGGAAGTTGGAGAACGGTCACTCTTTGGACCGGCCATCATCCGAGACGCAAAAGAACAAGTTGCTGAAGTCAGAGACAAGATTAAGACAGCGCAAAGCCGACAAAAGAGCTATGCAGATAACCGAAGACGCGAGTTGTCCTTCAACAAGGGAGAGTATGTATACCTCAAGGTATCACCGATTCGAGGCACACGGAGATTTTAGATTCGTGGCAAACTGGCACCAAGGTATATAGGACCATACCGGATCCTCCCGGCAGAGCTATCAAACATTCACCCAGTGTTTCACGTATTGCAACTCAAGAAATGTTTAAAAGTGCCAGAGCAGCAAGTAGCCGTTGAGGAATTGGACTTGCAGCCCGATTTGAGGTACCAAGAGACCCCGATTCGCATTTTGGATGCGACCAGCCGCCAGACTCGGCGTAAAGCCATCAAATTTTACCGAGTGCAGTGGAGTAACCACACAACATCGGAAGCCACTTGGGAACGAGAGGACGATCTCAAGAAAGAATTTCCTCAATTCTTCGAACAGAACCACCTGAATCTTGAGGACGAGATTCTATTTAAGTGGGGTAGGTCTGTCACATCCCAAAATTTCAATTTAAGAAAAAGGGTTTAAAAAATTGATAGTAAAAATATTTATAGAAATTATTTTCTATATTTTAGGTGAACCTAGTTTTTCTAGCCCTTTTTAGAAACTTTTGAAAAATAAAACTAAACTAGAGCAACATACGAAGAAGGAAAATTTCAAAAATTTAAAATTGAATCTGTCAAGTGTTTGATTTTTACTGATTTCTAGCTTGGATCTTTTGGAGATTTATTGCTTGGAAATTGAAGTTTGAAAATCCTTAAGTATTTGGAAAAACACGAAAAAGGCCACACTGGGGCCAGACAGCCTGCTGACGCCCCGGCCCATTTCACGCGCGAAGCGCGCACGCGACGCCATCTTCCTCGCCTCGCCACCACAACGCAGGCCGCACTCGCCACCTGTCCGGCGTCGCGGCCACGCCGTGCTCTCAGCCACCGTCGATGCGCCGTCGTCGTCAGTCGTCTTGCCGCCGTTGTGCCGCCCACAGAAAACCACCGCGTCCCTGGTTTCCACGGCTAGTTCGGCCGGCTGGACGCGTCGCATGACGCGTTCCGCCGAACGCCGTCGAGCCGACGCGCCGCCTGCACGAGACCCCATCCGGCTGCGAAGCCGCATCCTCACAGCCACCGCTACCCGAAGTGGACGCCGTCAAACCGAATCCGCGCACGCTCGCCCCGTCCCATCGGAGTTCAATGCCGACGCATTGACGCCGCCTGCCGTTGGTCGGGAATTGCTGGCCGTGGCGTCGTCCGAGCACATCCACATTCACCCAAGAGCTAGCCAGCTGTCCCCGCGCTGCCCCGACCGGGATTCACCTCGGTTGCGCATTTACGCCGCCAGCGGAGCGCGCCAGGGAAAGCTCCCCTTTGCCACCCGGACCATAAAAGGGCAGGGCCGCTGCCTCGAATCAACCGGCCATTAGCCCAACCACGCCCCCCAGCTGCACCACCTCACCGAGGCGAAGCTCGCTGAGCTGGCCAAGCAGCCCCAGCAACTCCCTCTCGCTCTCCCCACGGGAGCCGCCGCCTACCGCCGTGCGGCTCACGACGCCGGTCACCGTGGCGCCGCCTCAGGCTAATTTAAACGCGTAACAAGACCCCCTAGGCCTGTGCGCAGCTTCCCGACCGAAGAGGGACCCTCTACCGCAGCGTACGTTCCCCCACACCGTCACCACCAACAGCGCGCCTATGGCGTCGCCGCCGCCACTACTCCGGCTCACCGCCGGCCATGGAGAGCGCCACACCGCCATCCTCGTGTTAGGCATACGTGAAACCCTGCCGCACACGCACGCACACACCGCCCTTGGCCGCACTGCCGCACGCGCACGGCTCCAGATCATGCCAGCGCGCGTTCGGAACGCCCCAGAGCACGTCAGGTCCGCGCCAGAGCGCGTCCAGTCCGCGCCACATTCGGACCGCGCAAGTGCACGCCTGATGCGCCCAAAGCACGCCCAGGCCCACTCACGTGCACTCACGTCTACGTCAAGGAATCACACTTGGTCCTAGGTGCCCAGACGTGGACACGGCCACGTGTCCACCTTAGACACGGCCACAAACACGTGTCCACGATCACGGACACGGGCACGGACACGAACACGGTCACGTGTCCACGGTCACGGACATGGGCACGGACCCGGTCACATGTCCAAGTATCCGTGGACACGGGCACTGGTACGGACACAGCTCACATGTCCACGTGTCCACGGGCACAACCATAGTCCACGTGTCTACGGACACATCACAGCACATGTGTCCACAAGACCACAGACACAGCCACAGTCCACGTGCCCACGGACACGTCACAGCTCACGTGTCCACGTGTCCACAAAAACCCCGAACTTCCACTTGTCCACGAAAGCCCCGAACTTTCACTTGTCCACGAAAACCCCGAACTTCCACGTGTCCACGAAAACCCTAAACTTCCACGTGTCCACAAAAACCCCGAACTCGTTACAACTCACGGGTCCATGGGAAAATCCCCAATTCTGGGCACCTGTGTGTCCAGAGGACGTGGACATAGGCCGAACCCCGTGTCCACACAGACTTTGCCACAGTCCGTCATAGCACCTTGCTGGTAATATTACCATCACATCCTAGCTCCGATCATGACCACCAACCTACAGTTGGAACTGTCACCACGAACCCTACCATCCTAGCCTATCCAAACTCCATGCCTTGTTTGGTGGTTGTTTCTTTTTGTAGTTTCTTAGCTTTTCTTTAGTAGTCTTATTGTGACTATTGTTTGTAGCCGAAGAAGAGCCTGAGTACGAGGAGGAACCCGAAGAGCCCAAGTACGAAGAACCTGAAGACGCCGCTGAAGGCAAGTCCTAACACCCCCCTTGAAGCACTCTGAACCTAATTTATTGCTGCACCTATAGGAGCTAAATGCTTGCCCATGTTTTAAAATGTGTTAAACGTTGTGTAGTATAGTACCTACTTGATTCTAGGTATTTATATTTATGTCAGTAACTTACTGTGGTTAATATAAATACTACCTTGTTAGCCAATTGATGACACACCCTCGTTAACCGTAGGATTTCCGTTCTTTAAATACTTTTAATGCACGGATTGTTGCCTTGATTAGAAAAATGCTTAGGACCTCAATTGCGGTACCTTGTACCGTCACACCTTATATCACTCTTTTACAAATGTGTTAAGACGTGTTTGGTGGTGTGAGTAAAATAAAATGGGCTGGGCATAGTGAAACTAGTGTTAGGTGAAGAGGGTTGATTCTGGTCGTGAGGTGGGGCTCACTTGAGAGTGAGGTGGTGACCAAGGAGAGTGAGGTGTTAAGATTGAGGTGGTGACCAAGGAGCACAAATGAGCGATATTTCGAGTTCGAGAGCTTGAGAGTGAGCTCAATGCCCTCAAGCAATCTCATGGTGCTCTACGTGAGTCTTATGAGTCTCTCAAGAAGAGTCACATAGAGCTAAGTGAGAAGCATAAGGCAATATTCCTCACCCATGAAGCCCTTGATCTAGACTCTCTCTTTAACTCTCCTAAGCATTTAAATGAAGCTTCTACTTCTTGCAATCTAACCCTCTCCAAGGATAGTACTACTTTTGAGCCATCTATTTTGAAGGAATACACGAAGCTCAAGGAGGAGAGAGAGGCCGTGATGGATACTTTCGAGTGGCTTACTAGAGGAAGGCAAATACAAAAGAAAATCTAAAGCAAGAACCTCGTCAACAACCATAATCACTAGGGTTTAGGATCATATCCTTCCTCTGTCAACATCATCGGTAACCAAGATGAGATCTCCTCTTGGATAGTCCCGCTCATGGCAGACGACTATTATTGTGAGAAGTGTTGCCTTGATGGTCATCGCTCTAAGGATTGTCCCAAGTTGAGCGAGCCTAAGATTATTTCTAACGCTAACCTTTTCTATAAAGATGTGCACTACAAGATATTTAGGGCCAAAGATGGAAAGGTGAAAGCAAAGCCGCTCCGACCGCCAATTGACAAGAGGATAATCAAGAAGATATAGGTCTCCAAGGTAATCGTGGATCGAGAGAGGAAGCCAAAACTCTCTTAGATTCCCAAGAAGAAGTGAAGGGACCAAGGTGGTGGACTGTGAAGAAAATTGAAGATTTTAGAACTCCACCACATGTGATTGAGCTTTAACGCCAATCTACTCGTCAAGGAGGTTTTCTCTTGTATATAATAGAGTAGGTTTCTTTTCTTGTCTTGCATAGTAGATAGGACTCCTCCATGGACTAGATGTTTGCATTACCATGCATCTTGTGTAAAAAGATAAAAGAAAAGTACAAAAAAATTAGATCAGTGCCTAACCACCATGAGATATCTATATGCATGGGGGAAGAGCTTGAGAAGGTGATTTGGCTATCTCAAGGCAAAGCGGTGGGCATATGGTGAATAAGCTTGAGATGGGTCAAACTTGGCACCGGATAGTTTTCTTTATGCAATGTTCTTTAATTTGCTTGCATCTACATGGCATGTTTAAATTCAATGCATTAGCTAGGATGTTGTTGCCATGCATTGCATATAGGAATCACGGAGAAGGCGTGTTACTCTAAGGAGAAAGTGACTACATTGTCCATTGTCCATATGGATTCACATACTCCACAAAGGGTAACCAAAGCAATTGTTGAGCTTCATGCCCATTGAACCTTGCGCTTAACAGTCTCTAAAATCTATTTACGTGGACCATGCACAAAGGTTAATACATTTCCTTTTTGGAGCCTCCTTCTCTCATAGGTTTTTATCGCTCGATCTTAAATTGCGATTTGCCAAAATGCTAAACTCTTCGGGAGTTATCTATTTGCAAAGTAGTGTTTGAGAGTTCCCTTTCTAGACTAATGTGATGTTTATATGGTTCTTTGGTGAGGACACTTAAAGTCTAGAAAGAATTCCTTAATTCTGCAATTTCTTAATGTCACCGGACATTCTAGCGCCTTCACCGGACTTTTCGGTGACTATATCTTTGGGATCAGTCACTTTGTGGAACTGGACAGACATCGGACATTTCAGCGGTATCACAGGACAGTCTGATGACTGGAAGATGAAGCAGGTGCTTCTCTGGAGTTGGTATTCCACAGATACCAGACAGTCTAGACTATTATAGTCACCCGACAATCTCAGAAGACCGAAGAGTTCGATGACCTGGTTGATCGGTGCTATCTCAGCCATCCATTTCAATTCAATCTAATCTCGACCTCCGCATGTGTTCTTTCGATCTTCACCAAAAATCGTGCGTATTCTCCATCAACTGAACCGCCGATGACGTCCGCTGACGCGCCTGCCGCCGGCTCGACGCACTTGCGCCCGTCTCCGACCGCCGCCGCACCTGTGTCGCCCTCGTCGCTGCACCACCTCTCGCAACTCGCTCACACGGCTCTGCCGATTCTGCTCCGCGCTCGCCACCGTGCTCTATCTCGGGCCACTCGAGCCCTCTCCGCCGCCGCCTAGCGCCGCCGTCCACCGTAGCTTGCGCCACACCTTGCACCCGTGCTTCACTCTCGCGCTCGTAGCTAGCCTCGATCATCGGTGTGCTCCCATTTCCAAAACCCTCAGTAGGGTTTTCGGGTTGAGGCAATCCGATGTTCCTTTTGCGGAATTTTGGAGGTTTTCGGCTCATCTTCTCCAGGGTACTGTTTCTATCACTCCATTTCATCAGAAAAATGCCCCACATGCCCTAGTGTTGATTAATTGTGAAAATTGGTATAATTTCTTAAAAGTTCCATCTTTTATTGCCAATTAACATGATTAATTGACAATTCCCATACTTAGTGCCATATAGAGGATATCTCTTTTATATTTTGGTATGGCATTAAGTCTTCCTGTTGCTAGTGTTACAATTTGGATACATTGACATTATTTGAATTGTGGCATTAGTCCATCGATATCACCGTTGATCTTATTTGCTTTATTTTGATCGGTGATATGTCCTTGTTCCACCGCTAAGATTTCTTGTTGTGTCTCTCACCTCGGTGCTTACAAACTTATTTTATACCTATGTGGTGGAGAGACAGTTTGGTCAGTGGGACAGTGACAGCGGACAACAACAGTGTGGCAGTGTTTCTGGCAGTCTAGTGGTTTTCTTGGATGGGTTAAAAGCCAAGCTCTTAATCCTATCTTGCAATGTCAGCTGGTCAGTAGAGCTTTCAATGACAGTTGATCTTTCAGTGACAGCGTGACAGTATGGGCTATCAGAGGCATTCTACTGAGGAGAAAGGGAAGGGCAAGGCTGTAGCGCCTGAGAAGAAGAAGAAAAAAGCTGAGGACTGGTGATCCAGAATGGGATCGAGCACTGGCAGCAGCAGATGTAGATGTACCTCCACATAGGAGTGGTGCTCTGAGGATAGCCGATGCTGAGGTCTAGGAGGAGATGAGGAGGTTGACCCGACAGAGAGTGGCGACCATCCCTGTTGAGAGAAAGGTGCAGCCGCAGAGAGCTCCTGCCACCCGGCAGTCGAGAACCGCGAAGGGAGGAGCAGCCCAGAGGGGTTCACAGCAGAGGTCACAGAGGTGTCCTCATTCTAGAGTTGGGGTCTGCTCAATTTGCACAGCTAGAGCCGAGAGAGCTCGCCGGGCCATGGCCAGAGTTGGTGAGGTAGAGGTTGATCTTTTGAAGCTCAAGGGCTCGGCCATGAAGGCCAAGAGGAGAGTGAATTTCACTTTTTGGGTCCCCGCTGTTAGACACGTTGATGCTAGACCATTCTGGATGATTCTACAGCGAAGGATTTATAAGGCCTACATGAGACAGCTTGCCACTAAGGGCAAGAGCTCAGTGTTTGTTGCTCATCGCCTTTGTACTTTCAGGCACTGAGTGAGCTGGAGTCAACATGGAGGAGCATATTGCGTATCTGCCTGGACTGACAGAGCTAGTGACTCAGCCCCTGAGGTATAGTGAGAAGATCGTATTGGAGTTTTTTTGCCTCACTGTGGATCTCTCCCGAACGTTCTTTCGTCTGGTTCATGTATCGAGTGGAGCCACACAGATTTGAGAGGACCAATGTCATTGCAGCTCTTATCTTCAGAGACACGGATCCATGGACTGCCCATCCGAACTTTTCACCGCCATTCGGACCATTTGGAGGGATGGAGCAGAGTGACGAGAGACTGAGTATTGTGTTCCCGTCACCTCATGGGGAGCATTATTCGAGGCACCCTCTGAGATTGATGCATGAGGCTAGAATTTTGAGAGGGTTGCTTGGGAGGTCGATAGCACCTCGAGCTGGCTATAGAGAGCGAGAGATCATTCTGCGTCAGTGGTTGCTATGCTTCTTGCTGAGGCATGAGGTATTTGACCTGACAGACTTGCTACTTGAACAGATGGAGGATGTGATCTATAAGGAGATTGAAGCAAAACAGTTACCTTTTGCCCCTTACATTTGTCTGTTGCTGAGGAGAGCTGATATCATGACTGAGGAGTATGGAGCATTGCCTGAGAATCATCTCTTTCGGTGCTGCTGAGCTGTCTAACTCCAGGGTACTTCAAGTGTCTACTTCAAAGAGCACAGCTAAAGGAGAGGAGATCACAGCCCTCGAGGAGGCTGAGGCTGAGGCTCCGGAGAGAGCACAGCTGGGGGTTGGGAGCGCTGAGGCTCCGGGTCATGACGAGACTCCTACCTCGCATGCTACACTGGACCCTGCTTTGGTTGCTAGATTGGATGCTATTCAGGCAGAGATTTCTGAGTTCAGGAGGAGGCATGAGGAGTCAGAACAGAGGATCAGACGAGAGCATGTAGAGTTTGAGGGGAGGATGAGGCTTGAGAGGGAGGTCACAGAGGAGAGGAGACAGTAGGATAGAGTTTTTCGAGAGGTCACAACGCACTAAGTTGGAGATGGCAGCGGCTATTTCTTTTACGTCTGACGGATTTGGAGCTATGGCTTCTTTTCTTCAGGTGATTGGTATGCCGAGTTTACCTTCGTTTCCCACGACTATGCTGTCGGGTCCCTTGCCCTCTCAGCTTATGCCGACAGTTCCACAGCCACAGCAGTCTGTGACAGCATCTACAGCAGAGATTCTGAGTCAGCAGCAATAGCAGCCCAGATATACTACATTGCTCTTAGCTGCTTTCACCGTTTGTACCTTTTCGAGCAGCTAGCACGACTACCGGTTGAGTTAGTGTCCCAGTTACTTCATCGCAGTTCTTCTCGGTTTTCTCATACTCAATGTTGGCACTGTTTGCATCAGCTGAGCTCAGAGTTTCAGTTTCGACATTTGAGTCAGGGATGGCTGTTGGTAGTTCTCCGTTAGCACCCAAAGTTCTCTCTTTCGAGACTACCGCAGTCAAGTCAGCGTCAGTTGAGCCATCGCCAGAGTCTTCACAGCCAGAGGCTTCTACCTCTACAGCCGAGTAGCCTAGAGCATCAGATGCAGCTATCTTGGTTGAGGCTGGATACACAGCAGAGGAGGTAGCTCAGGCCTTTGCCTGTATAGATCAGCCAGCATCTCTTGAAGGCAAGGAGCCCTCCTTGACTTTTGGGTTGAGTCAGTTCTAGGATTCTGAGCAACCAAAAGGAGGTCAGACAGCAGCAGAGCCTGAGGAGCAGCCACTGACTGCCACTACACCCAATTCTCCAGCCACGGATTCGATATCTTCTAGGAGTCGAGAGAGTGACATGTGTAGCGTTTTGAGTGGCTAACTGTCTAAGAAGAGGCTGTGAATGGGTAGTTATTTTGATGAGCTTGTGTTTCATTTGACTCTTTTAGCTCATTAGAATGCACTTGATTTCAGGACTAACCCCGTGCTTTAATTGTGTATGATTCCCTGTGCTGTGATTCTCTTTGCAGGTTCTTTAGTGCATTGCGCTCCCGTTCCATTCTATCGTACACTAACATTTGTCTGTCCAGCGTTCTCCCTCTCTATATGCTTCCTTGATGCCATTTTTTTGTGTGATTAGATGACAAAGCGAGAGAGAGAGCTACCAAACTGGAGGAGAGCGAGCGCTTCCAACCAATGACAAAGGAAGGAAACTCTTGCAAAAACCTTTCTGGGGAGTCATCAAGGTAAGAGGGTAAGTGTTCTTTTGAGATGTAATTTATCCTTTATCTTCATTCATCTCGTTTGAGCTGTTTGGGAGTACTATGGTTGTCATCAACCACCAAAATTGGGGAGATTATTAGCATCATGACCTTTGAAGTCTCCTAAAAGGTATGAATTGATTTTGGTGATTGAATAAACACTATAGGTAACTATTGTGAGTGTAGGTACCAGCCCATGATTTCTATATCAACATGGTGAGCTTCCTCGATGGTTGACAAGGACGAACTCTAGGCTTTGAGGAGTTCTAAAGCCGGTGGACCAAGGCTAAGAAGCCGCCGGTACTGCTAAGAGGGGTAGGGTCATTTGTCTCAGGTCATGCAAGTGTTAGGAGGTATGAATGCTCTTGGTTACCTCAGAAAGCACTGAAGATGGCAGAGGAAGCAAGTGAAGCGAAGCCGAAGATGAAGACTTCAAGTTTCAACCGCAGAAGCAGTCACCGGACAGTTCGGTGAGGTCACCGGATAGTCCGGTGAGCCAAGACTTCGGAGCCCAAAAAGAGGTGCTCTCTGGAGTTACTTATGAGAAGACACCGGACAGTCCGGTGTGGTAGTCATCGGACAGTCCGGTGATTCAGAAGACGAAGTCCAGAGAAGATGTCTCTGTGGATCCAAAAGTGAAAGTCATCGGATTGTCCGGTGAAGGTATGCACCGGACAGTCTAGTGTTATATGAAATAGATTCCAGAGAAGGTGTTTCCCTGGCCAGCTAAAGAAAAGGATCATCAGACAGTCCGGTGGTTCAATCACCGGATAGTCTAGTGACTGCATAAAGCAGTCAGCTTTTTGACATTACGTTTCAACGGTTGTTTCTGGGCTTGGATCCTATTTAACCCGTAGAGGGGGACATTTTCTAGAGTGCCCTCGATCATAATTGCTAAAGAAAGCTTGAGAGAAGCCAAGGGACACCAACTTGAGAGCACAACACAAGAGTTGGAGATCTTTGGTGCTAGCAGGAGAGTGGATAGGAGAATTCATATACTTCTAAAGCTTGTGGGGCTTGAGAGAAGTGATCTTTGCCTATTACTCTTGGTTTGAGCAGCCTAGACTGGCTAGGAGTTGATGTTCGAGCTTCCGAGGAGATTGTGGAAGACAACGCCCAGTTTGTAGACGGTTACAGGTCCCCTGCTCGAAAGGGACACCAAGAGGGAGCGCTCGAGCCTTAAAGGCTTGCTCTAGCGCTTGGGTACTGTGTGCGACAACCAGGCTGCCAGTGACTTCACTCCGAGAGTGAAGCGTACCCTTGTGAGCATCGTTCCAGGAACGACGGGATTGACCGAGACTCCAATGGGAGTGGTCCAACAAGGATTAGGGGAAGGCGCCTACCTTTCGAGACCTCGAAAAAAATCACTGAGCACTCTCTATCTCTCTCTTTACTTGCCGCATTTACTTACCGTTTAATTAGAGTGATAAGTTGTTCTTTGATTCCTCTTAGTGGCTAATGTGCTAGTGGTTGCTTGTTGTTTCTATCTTATCACTAGCATTGTTAGGGGTCTTGACCTACTAGACTTGCATAGGAATACTTTCGTTGTGATTGAGTGTCATAGTTTTAGTCTGTGGCGAATTTAGTCCTATAAGTCCACCGATTCAACCCCCTTCTCGGTGTTCTTAATCCTTACATATGTTAATTATCTCTTTTGTATTGCAACTATGATTGCTGTAGAGTGATTGGCAAACAATGTTTACAATATGTTCTACACCCATTTAACTTGGCTTACATATGAAAGAAGGATCAACTACAAGTGCTATTTTTGCAATGTAACCCTCCCAATGGTAAGCTTTGCATGCTTAGGAGTCGGCTTTCAAAAGCCAATTTGACGGGTAAGCTGAGTATTAGTTACTCATGGCTTTGCTGTTGAATGTTTGTTGCAGGTATGCCTCATGCCGGATTTTGTGATTGTTATGGCAAAGTGGTGTGGGAAGGTCAACCCCCAAAGGATTGGTCAACTGAGAGGGTTCTCACATCACCATCCTCTGGCCAGGAGGGATTAAATCATGTTTATTGGCAGACATGGTTTCATTTTAAGTTGTGTATCGTTGCGTTGTATCGCTTCTGCTATGTAATCGGATTTCAAACCTCTTTTGTGCACTCAAACCAAGAACCTAAGTTGTAATAACTAAAATACAGTTTGTACCCTATTTTATATGTCCTTGTAAATGTACTTTTAGACCTCGCTTCGTCGAGTTGTCACCCGAGACCAATCCTGGATAGAAAACCCCTCATTTTTGAGGTGCGATGCGACACATTCACAGAGGGGAATGTTTCTGGAGCACAAGGCTCATTACTGACACACTTAGCTTATTTACACCTAGACTCGCCTCGCCCATAACCAACGAAATCCACCTCTACAATTACCTAACACTGATCGTACTAACACCTGTCCCCAGTTTACTTTACACACATCAAAACACTTTTAACACAGTTTATAAGAAGGTACAAGTATATGTAAATAAAGGTGCAGTGGTGCTATGCATCAAAATAAAAGAGTTCCTAAGCCTTCTAGTTGCAAGGATTAAAACCGATCATTAACTAGTTAATAATCGCCACCTAGGGATAACAAGGACAGGTATTAAATAGGGCATGAAGAATTAAAGCACTTATTTACTCTAATAACTAACATAAGCACTTGCAATATTCACAAGTAGGACAATAGCTACTCAATGTTTTAAAATAGTGAAAGTAAGCAAATGCAGATAATATGGCCTTATGGGAGCATAGCAAAAAATAGGACAAAAATAGACTTGGGGGTTAGAGCTTACTTGCAAATCCTTCCTCGGGGTCTTCCTCGTACTCGGGGTTGTTGGCTTCCTCCTCCTCCTCGAACTCCTCGTCGGATACACTTAGAAATTACGATGAATAAAACTACCATAAAAGAAAATAAAAAGGAAGAACAAAAGAAAAAACAAAAGAAGTCAAGATTCAAAATAAAATGATCAGAGGCAGGGAGCTCAGTGATGTAGAGCTCAGGATAGATTTTAAAGCAAAGGAATCAAATTCCTTGGATCACCGGGCCGACGCAGGAGAGAAGAAAAGAGGAAAAAGAGGCAGCTGGGCCGGCGTGGGGAGGAGCTCGGCCGGACCAGAGAAAAAAAGAAAGAGGAGAAGGGGCTAGCGGGCTGGGCCCAAAGAGAGAAGAGAGAAAGTAAACAGCCCGATAACAAAGAAAGGAATTTGAATTTTAAAGAAAGGTCCGAAATTCAAATAAACTAGAATAAATTCATAAAAAAAGAAAACAAATCCAAATCCTGAGATAAATAAAATAAAACATTACACTTGGCAAGTTGTATTTTATAGATTTCAAAATTTCATGTTTCCTCCTATGTTTATCTTATTTACTGAAATTTTTTGGTATTTTCGCAAATAATTCAAGAAATTTTTGAGAGGTGGCTTTCAATTAGAGATTTAAATTTTAGGGTGTTACACACCTACCCCAGTTAAACGGAATCTTGTCCTCGAGATTCGAGCTGCTTACCTTCAAAGAGATGAGGGAATTCCTTCCGGAGATAATCTTCTCTTTCTCACGTGTTCTTTTGCTTCGGTGTGCTTGTTTCACAGTACTCGGCAAAACTTAGATGACATTTCTTCCGGTCTGTCGGGTGAACTCCTCCAATATCCAAATTGAGAATTCCTGATACCGGATGTAATATCCCTAAAATTCAGAAAAGAAATAAAATTGAAATTTAAAAATTTTGCTAAACAAAATGCTAACAAAATTTTCTTTTCTTCTCTCTTTCAAAAGATAAAATTCATGTAAACTAAAAACCCCTCTAAATTTGAAATTTTCTAAAAATATTGAAACTTGAGTGTTGTCAAGTGCTTGATCTTTCTCTTTTTTATTTACTGGATTTTATTTGGTCGAGCTTGTTTGAAAATATATTCAGACTTTGATTTCTACTCAAATTTAAAACCAATCACTCAAAATTCCAAACCTCAAGTGTTCTCAGCCGAAAAACCATTCTTTTCACCTTCTTCCGGCCCAATCCCGCGCGGCCCAACCTGCTTCCTCTTTTCTCCCTACATTTCCCGCAACAGGCTGCCCATTTCTTTTCACGCGGCCCAACTTGGCCCGGCCCAGTGCGCCACCTTCCTCCTCCCCCCGACAGCGCCACCAGCCAGGAGCGTGTGCCGCTTGTCGCACCTCTGTGCCGGCTAGCCTCGCCGGCGTGCGTGCGCCCCTACCGCGCCCATGCCGCCCACGTCATGCCCCATCCCACACAGAGCCTCGCCTCGCCACCGTCGCTTCACACCTACCCGCATTGAAGCCACCGTCGGGTCACTTCTGCCGCTACGTCCCGTCGACGGCATGGCCTCGCCCATACTCCCCGCCCTGGCATCACCACGGTGCTCGGCGCCTACGTCACGCCCCCACTCCGCACAAGGATGATGCTGCTGCGCCCATGCCGAGGTACGTGCGATCACGTGCGCGCTGACCGACGACCGGCGCGTTCCGCGCGAGCCGACCCCCCTACGCACCTATGAAAGCTAGCCAGTGCCTCCTCGAAGCTCCTCGTCCCCCTCACCGGCCCCAATTCTGGCTAAACGCGAAGAAATTTTGCTTTTCTCCAATTTCGCGCCCCTTCGGTCGCCGTCGCAATTCGCCCTCTCTGACGAGCTTCTGCCCCTCTCCTTCGCGCTTGGAGCTCGCCCTCGACCTCCTCCATCATCGCCCGGTCACAGCAGCCTGCCTCCGTCGTCACCAAGCCCCGACACCGTGCGCCGCCCTGCAGTCCGCCTCCTCTCCGACGTCAGCCCGCTCTGGCCAAAACCCGCTGACGACAAGCCCACAGGTGAGTCTGGCATGCTCCCCTCTTGCTCTCAGGCCTGTTAATGTCAAGTTTGAGCCCCCGCGACGAGCTTGGGCCTTCTCCGACGAGGCTACAGCCATGGAGCCACCACCCCTGCTTCGCCAAGATGGCGCCCAAGCCGATGCTCGGTGATGCCGCCTCCCAGCCGTAGGATTCCACATGGACGTGCAGGATTAGATCACCTGACCCTTATTAAATCTTAGCCACCCAAATCAAATCGACGGCCTAATTCGTGCCACATCATCTCTTTAAAACCGATCCGACTGATCCAAATCCAAGGATCCACAAGCCTCCACGTCGCCCTTCCTTCCTTTTAAAATTCGGACCATCCGATCTAGATCCAAGGGCCCCTGAGCGTCCATGTCACCTATTATATCCTAGCCATCAAAATCAAAACCGTTGGCCCAGATCGGGCCACGCAGCCTAAAAATCCCAATCGACCACTTTGGAATCGATGACTCAGATTTAACCAGCCTGTTTTATATAATAAAAATAAAAAAACACCTGCGGCCCCACCTGTCAGCGTAATACGTCAAAACACTAGGTACACCCGGCTTATTACACCCGAAAATATATTCCTAAGCCTTTTTCTAGTACAGAAATAATTCCCATAATTCTAGAAAATGCCATTATTGTATCCAAGCCCTGCTATTCTGTAAAATTATATTTTAAGCCTAGTTATTTTACAAATACACCCCGACCTTTTCTCTAATTACAATGTAGTCCTAAATATTACACCTAGTACCCTGGTCCTTTGTATAATTACATATAGGTCCCTAACCACTTCCTATAAAATTATAGAAAAGCCCCTAGACACACTCTAATAATTACCAATAGGTCCCTATAGCTCCCTACACCTTGTATATACCATATCTTTTCATTGGTAACCCCAATTCCGGTGATTCTTGCGCTCACGCGATCGTCTCGACGTGAGCTATTTTATGAAATTAGTTTCAAAACCTAAAACACTCATAATTCTCTAAGTTTGAATTACAGACTTATAGCCTCAGATAAACACTTCTTTGACACCCATTAAATCCAGAGCCAACCATTCAATCATCGAAACCACGACCACTCCACAAAAATCAAACCCCATCATCACCTATTCATGTTACTCTCCTTTTCGAGACTCGAGTTTTATTGGAGTTTATTTGTTTAATTTCTTTTAATTCTTTATTCATTTAATTGAACTAGTTATTTACTGTCATTTGTTTTTAAGTAATGCACTTCATATAGTCATATTAAATACATGATTAATAATATGATTAGTGTGCATCTCACTTTGCAGTAGCATACATTAATACAGGTGCCACATGATACTCTTAGTAATAAATTATAAGACTAAGAATTCAATTAATTAGGTACTAATAGGTGGAATATAACTGCTTAATAGGAGATTAAGTAAGTAACCTCTAGCCTCGACGTAATCATTTTATTTAAATGTAAAATAAATAAATGCATCTAAAATAAAGTTAGTAATTAAGCACTAACATACGATAATAATTAGCAATTAATCAGCAGCATACGATAATGATTAGTATTCATATAGAATGATGCATAAAATGACATATCATACACCAGTGCATGTTACAAGTTAGGATAATAACACGTTAGGAACTCGATAATGCATGCACACACATGGCTTACTATCATAATCACGTAACATAACTCAAATGAACTAAGTAGTTAATCACAACAATTTTGTAAATATCGATAAGATGAGTTAATGCACAAAATGACACCTCGCACACTTTATATTAGCATATTGTGACGACCGGGTTTTTCATACCTTTCGATAAGTCCCGATCTTCCGTGACCTTGCCAATCCCAGGAGATTGGCAAGCACGACATCACAAGCGATCAATCAAGAAACCATAACAAAAGTATTAAACAAGAAACGAGAATAGAAAATAACAAGTCAAAGCAACTTTATTAGAATAAAATCCTCCAAAGGGGTTCATCAGTACGCAGGCCGAAAACATCTCAGAGCAGATAGATCACTATCGAGAATCCAACAAGAGAAACAGCGAAAGCATCAACATGGCAGCAGTAGCGAACCTCCTCCACACAGGCTAGCTTCAGCGCAGAAGCGGACTTCACGGTTCGTCGGAGACGTAGTCGAAGTCGAAACTGAAAGTATCCTCTGAAAACAACAAATTAAAAGGCTGTGAGTACGAATACTCAGCAAACCGCGTACCAATGTATGCATGCAAATAGTTTCAAGGATAAAGGCATGGCTCAAGTGCTAAATGCAAGTTTAAAATATTTTGTTTTATTTTAAAGGTGCAAGAAGGCTTTATTTTAAAACTGTCAAATTTTATTATCTTGCCCCGCAGGGATCTCTGTTATCTCAGACGGGGGTTCATTTTAAATGCCGTGTAATCTCTACACACGGCCACAGCTCAAAGGTCGGAGTCTAAAACATTTTGAAATAGAAGAGGAGGAAGAAAAATAAAACTACTCAATGAGGAGCACAACTCAGGAGGTATCCTTTTAAAAGGACGTGGCAATGCGCATTGACAAGAACTCTATAGAGGTTATGCACCTGGACCTATGAGAAGCGTCATCAGGAACTACCGTCATAGTCTCGACGAACACACAAGACCCATCCACAAGCTTTAATTAGCGCTATCTGTCCTCCAGGATAGGGATCTCAAATGCCTACACAATCGGATCCTGGAGCTGTGAAGAGCCTACCACTAATCAGGTGAGGTGTCTCGATCTCATGTAGGGAGTCGTAGCTCTACACCACACTAACACAACACCGCCAACTCATGGGTAAACAACCAGTCTCGGCAAGCTTCAAGATCAAACCACTGCCCATACAGTGTAACGTGGTGTGCATGGTAATCAACTGAGCATACAAGGCTCGAAGGACTCGGTCTTTAATTGCCGGGGCAGGCACTATCTCCAACCTCAACGCCAACAACAAGTCTCACAGAAAGATCTCAGCCAGGATCTTCCCGTTGTACCCGCAACAGGTATGCCCACAGGGACTTCCAAAAGTCCCCCAGCACCTCATACTCCATCCTGCCTCACTAAATAGTTATGTATAGTTATTTGCAAAATTCACACATTTGAATCACAATTCAAAATCATTTAACACAAATTCTATTTTTATAGTGATAGGTGTGAGATAAAAATAAATGCGACTAAGCATGGCTAAGCATAAAAATAAAATAATTATTCTAAAACAATCCTAAAGCTCATATTTATGAAACAATAAATAGGCACGGCTTAAAAATGTTGCTAGCATATTTTAAAATAGTTGGCATGTAAATTAAGGTTGCAAACAAAACACGCAGTTTAAAATATTGGGTACAACATGATCAAGGAACGCGGCTTGACTGGCAGCTCAAGATCGTAGTCGGGATCCGAGTCGTCGAACTGAGCGGGGTCGCGGAACTCCTCCTCTGAAACACCAGCTAAACATAGCACGAACAGGGGTCAAACATTAGGTACGTGACAATTAAATCTGATAATTAAATTTAAATTGAAACTACTAGGCTAAACGTTTTCAAAACAGACCCCGAACGGTTCTATATGAAGATCTCAACGAAACATATTTATTGAGACTTTCTAGAGAAACTTTGAAGATTAAATAAAATTCCCACGGACTTTCGAAGATTAACCATGCAAAAACAATTCCAAGCAAAAAGGAATTCCTAAGCTCCAACTGAAACCCGTGAGCAGGAGGCAGCCTCTGAACCAAGCACACCGAGGACCTCACACACTGAAAGTGCTACCTGGCGCAAGACCAACTTGATAGAACTCACTGACACCGGGCCTAGCAACCTTCCTCAATAGCCCGCTGGTCAGACACACAACACTCTGCCTCCTAGCACAGCACCGAGCTCCTGCAACTGATTGAATCGATTCACAGCCTGGGGCACTGCTACCTCTCTCTCTCTCTCTCTCTCTCTCCCCCTCTCTCTCTCTCTCTCTCCCTCCCAGCGGTCCCACTAGCCAGCAGCTTCTTCCTCAATGGATCTAAGCACCCACAGCAGCAGTTCAACGGATAAACTCCTACTTGCACGACTCAAATCCTGCGATACTTGAGAAACGACGCACTGGTCTGACGCTCG
Organism: Zoysia pacifica; assembly: GCA_001602315.1. Classification (NCBI taxonomy): domain Eukaryota; kingdom Viridiplantae; phylum Streptophyta; class Magnoliopsida; order Poales; family Poaceae; genus Zoysia; species Zoysia pacifica. The sequence goes on along the minus strand of BCLH01000335.1, from coordinate 63,243 downwards.
ACTTCAACCCGACTACACGCACCTGCATCTAGGCTACGAAGCTATTTTAACTCGTGGAAGACAAAAAGAAAATGGAGGTCTGAATGCTCACCGCAGCTTGAACTGAAGAAGCCTGGTGATTGCGGACGGCGAAGCGGACGAGGCAGGGCGATCGAGACGAAGCAGCGAGGTCGACGAACGGAAGACGAGCAGATCGACGAACGGAACGAAGCGGAGCCGACGCAGCCTGACAAACTGGACGGGGACGAGGCTGGCGGTGACGCGTGGTCGGCGGAAGCAGGCGACGGCGACTCAGCTTCGGCTCGGGAGCGGCGACGGTGACGCGTAGAGGGGAGCGGTTGAAGATTTTATAGAGAATGAGGAGGGGAATGGAGAGGATAAGAATGAGAAGGATATTTATAGGAGAAATTAGATAGAGATGAGGGTAGGTAGGAGAGGATAATATTAAGAGAAATAATTAGAAAAATTATTTAGAGATCTGAAAATTAATTTAGAATTTTTGGAAAATAATTTTAGCCCCAATGAAAATTACGCGGACTAAATTATTTCGGCACCGAAACAATTTAGAAAGAAGGATTTCGGATTAAACGGAACAAAATTCGAGACAGATGATTTTTAATCGAAATGGAAATTGGGATAACTCGCCGTTTTATTAATTTGAAATTTTCGGGATGTTCCACATATAAACACATAAACACATGCTTTAAATATTCATAATGCATGCACTTACCTAATTTGATAAAGTAGTCACATAACTATTGTTTAGAATGAACTTGATAATTAATTAATCACAAATCCTTAGTAGATACTGCTAAGTAGTGATTATGCTTAGAATGACACATCAAACTATTAGTATTATATTAACCATAATACAAGCTTGTACTCATGCAAAGGCTTAGTAGAATTAAATAATACCTAGCCACACTTAACTATTCATGTAACACAATAAGCACTAAGGTAAAGTAGCTATGCAAATACTTATTGTAATAACTAACCCATAATAAATAATAATAAGATGCACTGCATTAAGGCAATCGCCGCATCATGCATGACCTACCCTTAATTTTTCCTCGCGAAGTTTATTCGGCTCTTACTCGGAGTTTATCGTATCTTATCTATTCTTCTCGAGCTTTTATTTCTCTTTATGGTAGTTTTATTAGGCGTACTCTACCGTATAGATAACGTTGAGATTGGGGAAGAGCTAGATTCCAAGAGGAGCCAGAAGGACCGACACATAAGGAGAAGCCCGAGGATCTCGGCATAGCACTAGGATCCTATTAATCCTATGTTTTGCCTAGGATTCCAAGATTAAAGATTTGCAGGCAAGCTCTAACCCTTTGACCCTATTAATCCTATGTTTTTCCTGTGCACCCATATAACCTAAATGCTTGCATATTTATTTTAATCTATGTTAAAATGTTGTGTAGTTAAATACCCAACATGTTACTATGTATTTATATTAATGTCAGTTACTTGCTCTCATTAAATATGAATACAACCTTGTTACCCGTTGACAACACCCCCTTGTTAACCGTAGGATTTTGTTAAAATCTTTTAACGAACGGAAAGTTGCCTTAATATTAGATTGCTTAGGAACCCTTATGCGATGCAGTGCATCACCACACTATACACCAATCGTTTATGAAATGTGCTAAAATGAGTTTGGTGGTGTGAGTGAAATAAAGTGGGATGGGTGATAGTGCAACTGGTGCTAGGTGATGGGAAGAGATACTGTTTTGATCGTGGGGCGGGCTCCTAGTGCTATGTGTTGTGATGGGTGTTAGACTTCGGACTGACCCACCTATCGTGGACGAGCGCCGCCTCTGCCATATAAGGACCGGTTCATCGGACCTCAACGTAGTGATTTCGTGCAACCATAGAACCTGTTTGAGTGGGACTCACTCCACCCCTTTGGTTCTTCACAATGACCTCTAAAGGTGGTCGAGAGACACAAGTCGCAGGAGCAGACGTGAGTTATTCACAGTCCGGTCTTCGATTACAGCAATAGCCCGCGCCATGGGATCGTATTACCCACAGGTATAGCCCCTGGTTTCTATAATTACCCGTCTGTGTGTGAGGTCCAGAGAGTAGACTTGGATGTACTAAACCCCACAATCTGACTACGGAAATGTGCTATTGCGTCATCGGTGGCCTGAAAAACCCGAGAGATGACCCATGTTTATATCTTGAGGTGGACTTTGTGGATACTTAGTGTGCATTGGAGTGAATATTATGCGACTCTGTTGATCAAGAGGAGCATAGCCTGTAGATACAGTGTACAACCTCTGCAGAATATATAATCCATCCAGAATAGCCGTTGTCATAGTATTGACACACTACAGCTTGGGCTCACTATAATTAGTCTCATTACTATCCTTGTTGGCATGAGTGGGTGTAGGTGCCCGTGTTTTGAAAAGTGAAGACTGTGTGCCAAGGGACGGTACAGTAGTGTGCCAGTTCTCTGACTTAAACTTGGGTACTGGCGGGATTGATGAACATCTCCCCCAGGACCAACCTGCTAAAATATGGACAACAAATATTTTGTGATCCCTTTTTCAAAGCTTTTGTAGTGAACCTTGCATAAAACTGAACGTTTGCAAAAGAAAACCTCATAGCCTAATCATTGCTACAACCAAATATGCATCTATATATATACTCCTGCTTAGTGTTAGGACTTGCTGAGTACCTTATGTACTCACAGTTTGCAATTGTGATTTTAGACAGAGAAGATTTGTAGAAGACGCCGACATGCTGGGTTTTCGTTCTGCTCTCCAAGTTTGTTTGTGGCTTTGGGCCATGTTTTTCGCTGTTTGCTTCACCTATAGCTGGTTACCTGGTTGTGAATATTTTAATCCTCATCGAGTTGTCATTAAAGGTCTGGTATTAGGTATTTTTCCCTATCCGAAGTATGCTTTTTATATACATTCTGGTGTGTTAGTGCGTATCAGCTACTGATCCAGGGACTGATACGTGATGCATTGTGTATCACTGAAATGGGGTACGACACCGGAGGTGCGGCTGTAAGTCTTCTACTTCCATGGACACTTGTTGTTTTGGCACTTTCAAACACCTCTTCAACTGGGAGACATGAAACACTGGGTGTACATCAGATAGCTCTTTCTGTAGGTCTAGGCGATGCGCTACGATACCGATCTTCTTGAAAATCTTGTATGGTCCAATATATCGGGGTGCCAACTTGCCTCTGATTTGGAACCGTCGGGTTTCATGTAGTGGTGACACCTTTAGGTACACAGTCTCCTTCATAAAACGTGAGATCCCGCCGGTGGGTGTCGGCATAACTCTTCTGGTGACTTTATGCAGTTTTGAGTTTCTCTCTGATCTCAGCAACTCGCTCCTCTGCTTCCTGGATCACTGCAGGTCCGAAGAAAGAGCGCTCTTCAACCTCTGACCACATCAATGGTGTCTTACACTTTCTTCCATACAAAGCTTCAAAGGGTGCCATTTTTAGACTCGTCTGATAACTGTTACTATAAGAGAATTCAGCAAAGGCTAGGCTCTTTTTCCAATCCTTTCCGTAAGTCAGGACGCAAGCACAGAGCATATTCTCTAGAATCTGGTTTACCCGCCCGGTCTACCTACCGTTTGCGGGTGGTAAGCGGAGCTGTAATCTAGCTTAGTGCCTAAGAGACCATGGAGACTCTTCTAGAAATGTGACATGAACTGGGTACCTCGATCTGACACGACCCTTGAGGGTACGTGTAATCTCAGAATGTTATCCACATATAGCTGAGCCAATTTATCCCCAGGTAAGTTTTCTTTAGTCTATGAAGTGAGCAGACTTTGTGAGACGGTCCACTATGACCCATATCAAGTCATTGCCTTTCGCAGTCCAAGGGAGTTGGACAATGAAATCCATTGCGATCTCATCCCATTTCCATTCAGGAACATGCAGGGGTTGCAGCAGCCCTGCTGGCTTCTAGTGTTCAGCTTTCACTTGTTGACATATATCACAATTCGCAACAAACTCAGCAATGTCCTTTTTTATTCCATTCCATCAGTACCTCTGCTTCACATCTTGATACATTTTTGTCAATCCAAGATGGATGGAGTAAGCCGAGTTGTGGGCTTCCTCCAGGATAGGGCTTCTCAGTTTATCTGTGTCTAGTACACATATACGGTTCTTGTACCACAAAGTGCCTTTCTCATCCACTCGAAAGCCTGGTGCCTTATTCTCCCCGGTGAACCTTGCAATTTCTTGCAGTTTTACATCCTTTAGTTGTGCCTTTCTAATCTTATCTTCCAGGGTCGGTTGCACAGTCAAAGTCCCCACATATTTAGAAGTCACTATATGCAAATTCATCTTACCCTTATCTCTGGCTAGCTCTGGCATAATTCTTTCTATGTCAAGGTGGTGACAATAAGCTTTGCGACTCAATGCGTCGGCTACTACATTGGCTTTTCTTGGGTGATACTGGACATCTAGGTCATAGCCCTTTTATCAACTCTAACCATCTTCTCTGCCTCAAGTTCAGTTTGTTCTGAGTGAAGATATACTTCAAGCTCTTGTGGTCAATGAAGATCTTGCATTTATTACCTACCAGATAGTGCCTACAAATCTTGAGAGCATGGACTACAGAACCCAATTCCAAGTCATGGGTTGGGTAGTTCTCTTCATGAGTTTTATCCTGCATCAACACACATCCTAAAACTTGACGGGATGCATCATAGTATATCACAAAATCCTTGTGGACTTCGGGCAAAATCAGCACTGGGGCTTCTGTGAGCTTTGCCTTCAAGGTCCGAAAACTAGCTTCGCACTTGGAGGTCCACTCAAACCTTTTATCCTTTTTAGTCAGCTCTGTCATTGTTTTGGCAATCTTGGAGAATCCCTCTATGAATCTCCTATAATAGCCTGCTAAGCCCAAGAAACTCCTTCTACTGTAATGACGTGACCAAGGAAGGCAACTTTTTTTTACCAGAACTCACACTTGTTGTACTTAGCATACAGTTGATGCTCTCGTAACCTACCCAACACAACCCTCAAGTGTTCTTCATGCTCGACTGCGCTCTTAGAGTAGATTAGTATGTCATCAATAAAGACAACGACAAACTTTTCTAGCTCCTCCATGAAATTCTTGTTCATCAGATTCATGAAATATGTTGGGGCATTCATCAGACCGAAAGACGTTACCGTGAACTCAAACTGCCCATATCTGGTTACAAATGCAGTCTTCGAGATGTCACTACTTCTGATCTTCAACTATAGTACCCAGATCTCAGATCTATCTTAGAGAAGTAATTGGCTCCCTTCAACTGATCGAAAAGATCATCGATCCTAGGCAGTGGATACTTATTCTTGATAATGACTTCATTCAATGCTCGATAGTCGATGCACATCCTCAAGCTACCATTCTTCTTCTTTATGAATAGTACAGGGGCTCCCCATGGTGATGAACTTGGCTGGATGAATCCTTTTTCTTGCAACTCTGCCAACTGATCTTTGAGCTCTGCTAGGTCATTTGTAGCCATCCAATAGGGTCTTTTAGCTATAGGCGTAGCTCCCGGAGTCAAGTCGATGGAATTCGACATCTTGATCCAGAGGCATGCCTGGCAGCTCTTCATGGAAGACATCAGGGTACTCAAATGGCTGGCACTTCCCCAAGGGAGGAGGCTTCCAAGTTGTAAATCATGGGTTCTGCACTCAGTTGATGGGGCTGACACACTATCGTAGTTCCCTTGTGATTGGTGGCGGTAACTTGACGATCAGCACAGGAAATGTTCCCTTTATGACGGGCCAACCAATCCATCCCAAGTATAATATCTATTCCGACCGATCTCAAAACTACCAAATCGGCCAAGAACTCTACCCCACTTAAATAGATTCTGACCCCCACACATCCCAACCGGCACTTAAGAGTGGCTCCAGGGGATTTGATCAGTAGGGGCCATTTCAAGAGAACTGTCGACAAACCATTATTGGCAACAAACTTCGAGGAAACAAATGAGTGCGAAGCTCCGGAATCGAACAGAAAGGTTGCAAGGGCAAAGTTGACGAGGTGCGTACCAACTCCTGGTGCGTCCTCTGCCTCGTTGGCATGGTTGTGATTGACACGACCACACACAAATGTCTGGGTCCTCTTAGGCTTGTCCTGCTGCTGCTGCGGCACTGCAGGCAACTCTTGATACCGCAGTCATTGCACGAGAGTAGGCACGCGCTGCAGGTGCTGGCTTGTTGTAGGGGAATTGGCAATCATGTGCCCTGGCTCACGACATCTGTAACAGATCCCCACTGCACCTGTTGCCTAGTTGATGCTAGGATTGTTGCATGTAGGCTGAGGGGTCGGCATCGGTCGGTTGGACTGTACAGACTGCTAGGCTGAGGGTGCTGAGTGCTTCCAGGAACACAGTACTGCATGATGGGCTGATAGGGAGACTTCTTGAAGGATCCAGTCTTGGGCCTCTGAACCCTTTCCTGCTGCTTGAACTTCCGCGCCTGAAACTTGCACTTCCGTTCTCCTTCCAGTGCATTCTGAGCATCCTCCACTATGATTGCCCTGTTCATCAGAGTGTTGAAATCAGGATAGATGTTTGCTGCCAACTGAGTGTTCAGTGTTGGGTTCAAGCCTTTCCTAAAGCGGTCCTGCTTCTTCTTGTTAGAATTAACCTCCTCTAGAGCATAGCGAGCTAGCTTCATGAACTTCTTTATGTACTGATTAACTGTCAAGGCTCCTTGCTTCAAATTGCGGAACTCATCCGTTTTCATCTCCATTACACCTTCTGGAATGTGGTACTCTAGAAAGCCTGCTGAAACTCATCCCAGCTGATAGTGTCAGGCTCTGCAGTTGCATCCTGGTAGTTGTCCCACCATTCACCAGGTACATCAACCAGTTGGTGGGTGGCAAGCAAAACCCTCTCGTGGCCTTCAGCAGCCACGGCGTTCAGCTTCTTGTTGATGTTGCGCAGCCAGTCATCTGCTGCAAGAGGCTCCTCATCAGTGCTGTCATAGACCGGGGGCCTGAGCCTCATGAACTCAGACATCTTATTCTGCTGGTGCGGCATTCCTCAGTGATTGATACCCTGAGCTATGACATTTAGTAGCTGAGTCTGGGTGACCATCATATCTGCCAAGGTGGCAGGTGGAGGTGGGAGCTCAGCTGCGGCGGCTCCTTCAGCTGCTGCCGTGGCTCCTTCTGCTGCTGCTACTGCTCCAGTTTCGGCAACCTGTCCCTGATTAGCGTGAGAGAGGGCATTCTCTCCATGGTGACTCAACTGAACTTCCTCTTCTGCAGCCTGTTCATGAGCAGCTTGGTTCTGAGCGGTGGCTTGATTTTACGCAGGGGCTCTTTTTCGTGCGGGTGAGCGTTGGCGGTTTGCGGGCGCCCCCCTGCAGCAGCTCTTCCTCTTGCAGGGTGTTCAGCTTGGCCCTCATTGCCCTCGGCGTTGGCATTAGCATGAGCCCTGCAGTTCTGGATGCGGGTTGATCTCTAGGGTGCCATCCTGTTCTTCCATGATTGAATAAACCAAAAATAAGAATAGGTCTGTAACTTAAATCAGTATATACATAAGTGATCTGCTGTGATTTGGTTGATTAGAGCATACGTTTCAAACAAACAAAGATTCGATTAAACGAGAACAAATCACACAACCAAGTCTTAAAGTTACAAACTGATACTGAGGGCTCAAGGGATGACAACGCTACTCGATAATCATGACAACATGGTAGGCAACTTCTACGAGCTGCAAGATCCATCTAGACATAAATACTACTGCCATCAATCACAACTCCAACTGAACCATATGACCACCTACGGATACAAGTGCACCACAACTGCACACTGGGGTACAACTGAATCATCGCTGCTCCGTGCCAACAACACACTAGAAGCCATGGTCCCGGCGCCACTCCGCGGCAAGGTCGATGCCATCAGCCACAAGTGACTCGACATCTGTCCTCCCCACAGTATCCACGCTGGGACCCTCTGCGTGGCTCAGAACAGCCACAACTACCTCCACGCTCGGTCCTGAGTCCTCCTGGATGGGCTCCCTCTCAGAGGGGTCCTCCTCTGATGTCACTGTAGCAGCAGCGTGGCTGGGGCCTCCACCGTGGCTTGGCTCGGTACTGACACCGTGGAGTGCGTCAGCCTCTGCCACAGGGTCATGCGGGGGCATAGCTGAGCTGTCGGTGCTGTCAAGACCGTCAAGGCTATCAGTACAGTCGAAGCTGTCAGAGCCGTACCCACCGTAACCCCCGCTGTGGTCGAGGCGGCACCTCGGTGCCAACCTCCTGGTCACAGCCTCTCTAGTGGTAGGAGACTGGCGTGGGACTCCCCTACGGCTCATCCCTGATGGCGGTGAGGCGGGAATCACTCTCTTCCTCGCCATCTGGCGAGTACGAGCAACTCCAAGAACAGCGAGCGACGTCCGGCGAAGAGCGTCAACCTCATGACGCAAGGCGTCCCGCTTGCGGCGCAGGGAGTCACTCCCGATGCAAGGTGTCCAGCTCCCAAGCATGTGCAGTGCCTCAGTTTTTTGAGACCCTCTCTGCCTTCTTCTCTGTGGTGTTGATGACGTCGAGGGCAACGTCGAGATGTGTCTGTTGGTCTCGAGCATGCGCCTCCGCCTGTCGCGAGCACTCGATCTCATCAAGTCACAGCCCACAGAGGTCGTCGGTGCAGTGGGAGAGTGTCGTAAGGTAGACGACAGTCTCCACCAGGGGGGAATCCTCCAAAGTGTGGGTGGGGCCTCCCAGGGTGCCTAGGCGGTGCTGCCAGACGGAGGCAGCCTCGTCCGTGACAGGTAAGGAGCGAATCGACATGGTGCCAGTCCTACCCAACCTGTCTGTAGAGACGGACAGCAGGGCCTCGTGGCAGACAGCCTGCAGGGAGTCGCTGAGTGCGACTCCGGTGTACACCTGGGTCCACGTACGTGTACCTCCTCCCTCCTGAGCCTCGTGGCCACTAAGCTCCACGGTGCACCTGGGTCCTCCGTTCACGGTGTACTCCCTCCAGCGATAGGTGGGGGCCGCATCCCTGAACATCCCCAAGGTGGAGACGAGTAGCATCGGGAACCCGCGGACTTGGGTGAGGTCATCACCGTGCGTCCAACTGGAACCATCCATCTGCAAAAAGAGATGGTGAGCCAAAAATATAAAAGCTTTTATAAACAGTAGGAGGGGAAATGATTAAGAAAACTAATAAGAACTTCTGTAAAATAGTTTGTGCTTTTGAAAATAACCCTACTAACATGCTTTTTAACATAAGGTTTCATCCTACGGTCAAGTATGGCTTTGATACCACTCTGTCGTACCTCATTTTTAAATACTTGCACTTGCTGTACCAATCCTTAAATCAGTAATTAGCACGCACATACATAGAGAGTACATCGCATATACCATCCAATAGTCTTGTAATTTATTTCAATACAGGGTCTTACATAACAAGTCTTAAGATTACAAGCCACAAGAGCAGAGTGAATCATACCCGTGCACAGACATACATAAAAACTTTATTCAGAAACACCAAGGTCAACTCGAGCGAAGAACGAAACACCTAGACATTGTCACCAACGTCACCGACTTCTTCTTCATCTTCTGAATGATTGAAATAGCAAGAGTGAGTACAAAAGGTACTCAGCAAGCCCTAAAACTGCCAAAAGAGATATAGAATGCACATGGTTGTCACAAGGTATAAGCTTAGATGGTTCATTTGCAGGAAGCCAATTTTATGCATAGTCTCCTATAGAATATTTTTAATTAGAGGAAAGTATTTTGCCTGAGTCTCTTTGTCATATTTTAGTTGGTGGGACCTGAGAGAGAAGTGCTTCAATCTCGTCAGTTCCCGCAAATTTTAATAGGCCTTCCAACACAAAGATCCTAATGGCCTCGGCTGATAGCCTTCACTTCCCCAAACTACACACACATTTGTAAAACCAAGAAAAACTAATTATAAGGAGCCCAGATGAGTAGTGTGCCATAACCACTGGCAATGGAGTTTTCGAAAAGATTAACTCTGCGGAGAGTGTACACTTTTTCCACAGGCCATGCGCTCTTGGCTGGGGGAGCAACATGATGCTCGTCGCACCTTCTCCGAGTATCACCACAGAGACACCCTCGAAATGTCCCAGAGGCTATATCATTAGTGGGGCGAAGCCACTGAGATGAGATGTATACATTCTCGAAGCCGGATCGTGAATCATACTCTCACGTCCTTGTTCCTGGAGCCACTAAGAGTTACGCTCAGGGGCTATATCGTCATTGGACACGAGACCACTGACAACGCGGGAGATGCATCGAGCTGGGACGTGAATCATACTCTCACAACCTTCTCCTGGTATTTCGTGTCCTACGACCGCCTAGAGGCTCGATGTGGCAACACCAAGAAGTAGGACAACTCTCACCCATGACGGGTTCTGTGGCTGTACAAGAATCACTAAGTTGAGGTCTAATGAACCGGTCTTTATGCGACTAGGGCGAGCGCTACATTCACAGAGGGGAATGTTTCAAGAGCACAAGGCTCATTACTGACGCACTTAGCTTATTTACACCTAGACTAGCCTCGCCCACAACCAATGAAATCCCCCTCCACAATTACCTAACACTGTTCTTAATAACACCCGTCCCCAATTTACTTTACACACACCAAAACACTGTTAACACAGTTTATAAGAAGGTTAGGGTATATGTAAATAAAGGTTCAGTGATGCTAAGCATCAAACTAAAAGAGTTCCTAAGCTTTCTAGTTGCAAGGATTAAAGCCAATCATTAAGTAGTTAATAATCGGCACCTAGTGATAACAAGCACATGTATTAAACAGGGCATGAAGGAATTAAAACACTTAGTTACTCTAATAACTAACATAAGCACTTGCAATATTCACAAGTAGGACAATAGCTACTCAATGTTTTAAAATAGTAAAAGTAAGCAAATGCAGATAATATGGCCTTAGAGCATAGCAAAACATAGGACCAAAATGGTCAAAGGGGTGGGGGGGGGTGTTAGAGCTTGCCTGTAAATCCTTCCTCAGGGTCTTCCTCGTACACGGGGTCGTTAGCTTCCTCCTCCTCCTCGAACTCCTCGTTGGCTACCCGTAGAATTACGAAAAATTAAACTACCGTAAAAGAAAATAAAAAGGAAGAGCAAAAGAAAAAAAGAAGTCAAGATCAAAAAAAAAAATCATCAGAGGCATGGAGCTCAGCGAAGTAGAGCTCAGGATAGATTTTAAAGCAAAGGAATCAAATTCCTTGGATTTATAATGAAGAAAAAGGATACTAAAGAGAAGGAAAAGGACTTATTTGGAATTTTAGAAATTTCTTTCTAAAATTACTAATTAGTCCAGTGCTTCAAATGTGAAGGAACTGTGTAGGAGGGCCTTTGGAGCAAAATAACATTTTGTGGAATTTTTCTGGAATTTATTTGGATGGAAATGGGGTCCACTAGCCGGTTGGCCGGCTTGCCCCGGCGCGCCTGGTCCGAACGACGCGGCGCCGAAGGCAGCGGCGGCGGCGCGGCGGCTTGGCCGGAGAGGGCGCCGGAGAGGAAAGGAAGATGGCCGAAAGCTGTGCGGAAGTGCGGCAAACCTCGTGGCGGTGTTGTCGGAGCGAATCGGGCGTGGCGAGGGCTGTCGACGAAGCTCGGGCGGCGGCCGGCAGCGGCGCTCGTGGAGGGAGCTCGCCGGACTCAATTGACGGTGTTTTTGTTAGGGAAAAGGACGAGAGTAGTGTGGCGCAGCTAAAGAGGGGGTCCGAGCGGCTTTTATAGTCGCAAGGAAGCGGTAATTCGGTGGGCCGGGGTGGCGCGCGCGCGGATGTGGAGGTTCACGGCACGCAGGCGGTGCCGGGTTCCTGGGGACGCGACGGCCCTGAAGAGCAGCGCGGCAGGGCGGCAATGATGGCCTGAGTGCAGCGGATTTCGCGGGTCTCCGAGGAAATGTTGGCGCGCTCGCGAGACGGCCGGCGGCGACAGGACGGCGGCGTTCCGGTCGCGCGGGCGATGATGGCGAGCGCAGGGCGATGGGATGGCGACAGAGATGGCGGCACAATGATGGCGAGCGCGCGCAGCAGCAACAGTCGACGGTGACGGCGAGGCGACGCGGCGGGTGGCTTTGCTGAAAATGGTAAGCGGCGCGGGCAGGCGACTCCAGGGACGCGACGGGAAAGGGAAGGATGGGCGGCGCCATGCACGAAGCTTCAGAGGGTCGTGATGGCGCGCTAGATCGGCGAGGACGCGACGGCGACGGCGACGCGCGGCAGCTTGCCGAAAACGGCAAGCGGCGGTGCAGGCGCGCGGTTGAAGAAAAACAGGGGAGGGGGAAGGGGGGGCCGAGCCGGCGCAGGAGAGAAGGAAGGAGGAAAAAGAGGCGTCTGGGCCGGCGCGGGGAGGAGCTGGGCCGCACCAGAGAAAAGAAAAAAAAAAGAGAAGGGGTTAGCGGGCTGGGCCCAGAGAAAGAAGAGAAAAAGAAAACAGCCCGATAACAAAAAAAGGAATTTGAATTTTAAAGAAAGTTCCGAAATTGAAATGAACTCGAATAAATTCATAAAAAAATCCAAATTCCGAGATAAATAAAATAAAACATTACACTTTGGCAAGTTGTATTTTATAGTTTTCGAAATTTCATGTTTCCTCCTATGTTTATCTAATTTAGTGAAATTTTTGGTATTTTCGCAAATAATTCAAGAAATTTTCGAGAGGTGGCTTTCAATTAGAGATTTAAATTTTAGGGTGTCACAGTGCATGTGTTTTTAAAAGTGTTGGCTATGTGTCAGAGGCCAGTACGGTTGTGTACCAATGCCTCATTTAAAATTTATGTACTGACAGAATTTATGAACATCTCTCGCAGAACCAACCTTAAAAAATATAGATAACAAATGTTTTGCCTCCCGTTGCAAAGCTTCTGTAGTTAACACTGCATAAAACTAGCTTTTTGTAAAAAGAAAACCTCATAGTCTAATCTTTGACACAATTAAATATGCATTTATGTATATAACCTTGTTTATTGTTAGTCTTGCTGAATATCTTATGTACTTATTTGTTTGCAAATATGATTTTAGATAGAGAAGATTTCGTAGAAGACAATGACATGCTGGGTTTTCGTTTTGCTTCTCAAGTTGCTTGTGGAGTTGAGTCTTTATTTTTGCTGTCTGCTTCACCTCTAGCTGACCAATTGGTTATTAATATTTTGATCCTCACGTGTTGCTGCTAAAGATCAATTATCATGTATACTACTTTATAAAGTATGTTTTTGATATATATTATGTGATATTTGTGCGTATCAGCTACTGATTTAAAGACCGATACGTGATGCACAGTGTATCTCAGAAATAATGTACTCTACATCCTTATCTTCGTAGTTGCCGACCATTGCTTGTAATTCCTGCATTTGTTTAAATGCCAGATTAATCAAACTAAAATTGACATGACTTAGCTCGTCAACACCTGACCGCGGGTCGATCGAGAGGTGTGTCGCTGAGATGAGAGCAGTTAGGAGGACTATCGCTGTCGCCGTTGATCTAGCTATGTGGCGAGCACTTTTCTGCAAAATGGCACAGGGTTGGAATTGGAAATGCTCATGTGAATGTTGCCTGCGGCGACCGATCTGGCCAATTGGCTCCGTTGCCGGTTGGACAGCGCCCCCAAACCACGATTCCAGGAGCGTTATTATTTAGCTCCGGTGGGTTTCTTAACGAAATATCTCATGCATTTTCGAGTCCATAGCAGCTGACCGCCAGCCAAACCAGGGGATCTTACTTAGGCCTTGTTCGGTTGCTGGGACTTCATTCCTGGGCAGTTATCATTCCAGGCCTGAATTAAGTTAAACCGTGTGGATCACTCAAACCTGGTGATTAGGTGATTCGGTCAGGATTAATTCGGTAGCATTCAAATCAGGTGTTCGGTTGCTCAGGATTCAAATCAGCACTCGACAGCAGTTCACATGGCATTTCTAGTAGTGGAGCATTATCTAACAGACAGTAGTTCATACAGCATGTTCATACAGGCAGTGCAGCGTCCTCACACTTACGCAGCACTCTACAACAATTCACACAGTTTTAGACAACAACATTTCACAGAGCATATTCACACCAGGGCAGCAAGCATATAGCATGCATAGAAATAGACATGCATACAAACAGCGTCCACTGATCCACAGGCAGCATCACACATCAGCTCAATTTTTTCCCTGATGAAAGAAATTACATCAGTGAAAACAGTTAATAATAGTTCGATACCGAAGTAGCAAATAGACATCAGCCAGTACATACAAAATTGTTATTGCAACTACAACAGTGGAGATCATACAAAACAGTCAATCATCAGTTTATCAAGAATAAAGCAATTGGGAAGCTCGGTGTTAGTAATCCAACATTGCAATTCGGAATTGGGACAACTACAAGAGACATATGCAGTAATAGACAACCCAAGTAACAGCCAAGGACAAAGCCCAAAACTATTCCTATATATTTCACCATGATTGATAGTCTACTGGTTATTTCTGGCACTATAGGTACACACCTAAAGAATTGAAGGGTTAAACATTGAAGTCACTAGAATCCTACTAGATAAGCATGTAATCACATAAGCTAAGGTGGCAGGCTTTCAGATTTAGATGTTGAAAGATCAGGAATATTTAAAATCTAAGCAAGCACCCAAAAAAAAAAATCATTATGTTGGCAGGACTCTGTTCTTGTGACTGAGCCCAGCTTGATGGTTGCAAGCTTCGGTATGATGTGATGAAATGCATGTTGTTAAAAATGGTTCTATAAAACACAATAATATTGCAAAAGCACTTGTTGAAGTGTACAGAAGATCTTTTGCGCAGGCCAAATGAAGAAACACTGAAGAAATTTTACAAATAAATGGTCAGGAACAGGATAGCTATAGTTCCTATTCAGAGCAAATGTACACATGCAGCATTCTTGAAGAAATTGGATTGTTCACGTTGGATGAAAACGGAGATCATGAAACTTCTGATGCACAGAATGTCCACACTAGTTCTCAATTCATTGGAGCTCCGACTGCCATCCATGTAGTCGGAATGAACTTCGGATCAGTACAATTGTAGGGACTGGAAGGCTTGTCAAGCACTCGTTCCTCTCATCCTCCTCCACGCGAAACATCAGCAGCAGCAGCAAGATGGTGCTCGTGTATCCTTACAAATATTCGGTTTTTTTTAGCAGACGGACGGCAAAGCTACAGCATTACAGTTAGAGATAGACGGCGACGAGGACAGCGGCTGGGGGCTATTCGGCGGGGTCGCCGCCGGCGCGTGAAGACATCCCGCAGGTGCACGACCCCCACTTTCTGCTGAACCAGCACCACCAGTTCCCCGACTTGCCGTTAGAGCTCGGTATTTTGGACCACGCGTAGCAGCAACTACAGCCACTACCCGACGTATACTAGCAACCAAGATCTCGACCTCAAGATCGGCTCCAGCAACGGAAGGAGGAGGAAGGCGAGCCTTACTGGCGAGAAGCAGCGGGAGGGGCAGGGCATCGCGCGCGCCGCCAGCAGCCATCGCGTCGCCCGCGCGCGCCGCCAGCAGTCATCGCGTCGCCTCGCCCGCCGCCGACCATCGAGATGCCCGTCGCTGGAGCCATCGCTGGAGCTGTCGCATGGTTTGCTTCGGAGTGTGATGAGGTGCGGCTTCAATCCGGGCCGGATGAGGCAAGGAATAGCTATTCCATACCTTGTTTCGTTCCGGGTCGGCCTCAACCCAACGGGTAAGCCAGGCCAGGCCAGGCCGAGATTCGATCCGGGCCAGGCCGATCCGACCGGAACGGGCCACGTTCCAGGTCTTTCCTAGCTAACCGAACGGGCCCTTATCAAGAAATATCTAGAGGCTGGACTCTATTCCATTTTCTAAAAACAACACTAACGTTTCATTAATAAAGTAACATTTCAAAGGAAATCCCAGAAATTAGCCAATCTGCTGTGACGTATATTTGAATTATTGACCCTGATTATGTTGACACAGCTGCTTTTTTAAAAAGCCAGTGACGTTATAGAAAATTTGGAAGCAAACAGTAAAAGGGTCGCTTTAGCTTTTTAAATGGCCAATTACAGTAAACCGTCTTTGCATTGCCACCTGCGGTGGGCTAGCTAGCTAGCATACACGCTATCCACGTCAACCACCATGCACTATACAGAGTACATAGCACATACTCCCTTTAGTCTCAAAAAGAAGACGTTTTAGACAATGTTTTGGAAGAAATGCTATGGTGCTTGAGAGGTATTAGAGGTACATCCCGCTCTTAAATTAATCTCAGCCACTAATTTTTAAAAATTGGTATCGAATCTACTATTTTTAATACTTTTTACTAAATACCTCTCTGTTTTTAACCCATTAGATCTGATCACACTGTAATATCTCTTGGTGTTTTGGTCAAACTTAAATTCCAGAAGTGTTTTGGTCAAACTTTAATTTGCCGTCGCCTTTACTGCCCTTTGGTAGAGCTCGCCACGCGCTTGCTGGCGTGCCGCGTGCACGACATCCCTGCCGCCTGGCCTCCCTCTGCCCCTTGCGCTGCGGCCGGCCTCGTTTCCCACCTTGGCTCCTCCCTCTCACTCCTCGCACCAAGCCTGACCACGCCCCTGCCGGAATCGAGCTTCAATCGACCTCTTCTTCCTTGTTGCCGGGCACCTCTGTTCCTCAACCGCCGCCGCGATTTCCTTTGTCTCCGGCCAGCTCCTTCACTCAGAATTACTCATGCACCACCGCCACATGGCCCTCTCTCTGAGCCAGTTAATTTCTGTCACATCCCAAAATTTGAATCAAATTTAAAAATGGAGTTTATAAAACTTTTCTTCTCGTATGAACCTAGTTTAGGCCCCTTTAACCTTCTTTAAAAGAGGAAACTAAAATAGAGCAACATAGCAAAAAGGGAAATTTCAAAAATTTAAAATTTAGTTTGTCAAGTGTTTGATTTTGCTGACTTCTCAGCTTGTGTCTTTTGGAATTTTCGTTGCTACTCTTTGGAGTTTGGAAATTACCAAATCTTGACCCAAATTGGAAAAAAAAAAGGAGAAAATTAGAAAAATCCCTGTGGACCGAAACCCCCTGGCCGGCCCACGCTTTTCTTCCCTCTGCGCCGGCCCAGCCCAACGCGTGAGCCAGGCGCCTGGCCCTCTGCTCCAGCGCGCCGGACGGCCAACTCCGGCCAGCCCCACCGCACAGGGCTTGGGCGCCCCTTGTACGGCGTCGCCCTAACCACGCCGTGCCCGCTGCTGTTGTCGAACGGGGGACGCCGTCGAGTCGCCGTCACTCGCCACGGAACACGGACCGACGTCCTCGAGTTTACGTTGGACGCCCGAAGGACGCGGCGCCCTTCACCGGACGCCGTCGAAACCACCGTCGCTGTGACTTACGTCACTCCGACCGCCAGCTAAACCTCTCACGAACCTCGCGAGCCGATCAACGGCCATCTAGTTGCCTTCAATTCGCCGTGGAGCGTCCCATCGCCATTACTCCGCCACAGAGACGCTTGCCGCGGGTCGGTTTTTCGGGGGATGTCGCGTCGAGCTGGCCGCGCCTCGCCTGCTAGCGCGCTGCGGCACCTCCCTGACTTGCCTCATGCGAGCCAGCTGTCCGGGCATTTCTCAACTGGAACGCTCCACGGTTGACGCGCGTCCCGGTCCAGCTGCCCGCCACGCCACTCCAGTCAAGCACGCCGCCGCTCTGCCGGGTATAAGAAGCCCTCACCTCCGCGCCCGCGCTCCGCTCGCTCCGCCTCCGCCGTGCCCAGGTTCGCCCTACCCCTCTAGTGCTCTGAATTCCCCCAATTTGGCCGTCTTCCCTTCCGCCGACTGCCACTCGCCGTTGCCGGCGGCCACCTCCTCGCCGGCGACCAAAACCCAATTCGCTGCACACACAACACCTTCCCGACGAGGTAAACCTTCTCACGCTAGCCGCAGCGCCGGAGGAGACCCCAATCGACCCCTCCATGGGAGCCCCTGCCAGGCGGCGCGCCCTTCGCGCCGCCGGTCGCCACGACGCTGTGGCCGGCTGGCAGCGCGCGTCACGGCACTTCCGAGGTCCCAAGGGAGCCCGCATGGCCGGGGAGAGACCCCCTTCTGGGGCCCTCACTTCCCTCGCCGGCGGCCGCATCCCAGCAACCCCGCGCGCCAGAGCACGCGCCTGAGCACGCCGTGCGCGCCCCGAGCGCATTGGGCTCCACGTCAGTCACGTCGCCGTTCTGATTCCCCAGGCGACATCCTCACATCCACATCACCACCACCATGCTACCCACACTGTCGAGGACCCAGTACATGAGTTCTTGGCGTAAAGCTCGCCGTGGCGCACTCGAGAACGCGCCGGACGCACCAATGCGCGTCCAGTGCGCGTCCAGCGTGTCCCGGACGCATTCAGAGCGCACCAGCGTGTGTCCAGGGCGCCCGGAGCACGTTCTAGCCACTCCACTCACATATCACCATATTCTCGACCCAGGTCCCTGATCAATGGGCCGTTAAACACATTTCAATCAACCCCACGGGCTCCACGACCTAGAACACGTCCGTAGTTCGGTGCCCGTCCTCACGGTCACGTGTCCACGGTCGCGGACACGGTCACATGTCCCCGTCACGTGTCCACGTGTCCACGGTCACGGACACGGTCACGAACATGGATACGAACTTTCACGTGTCCACGAAAACCCCAAACTTTCACGTGTCCACGAAAACCCCGAACTTTCACGTGTCCACGAAAACCTCAAACTTGCACGTATCCACAGAAACCCCGAACTTTCACGTGTCCACAAAAACCCCGAACTTTCACGTGTTCACGAAAACCCCGAACTTTCACGTGTCCACGAAAACCCCGAACTTTCACGTGTCCACGGAAACCCCGAACTTTCACGTGTCCACGGAAACCCCGAACTTCCACGTGTCCACAGAAACCCCGAACTTTCACGTGTCCCCGAGAACCCCAAACTTGTTACAGCCCACGGTTCTATAGGAAAAATCTCCGATTCTGGGCACCTGTGTGTCCAGAGGATGTGGACACAGACGGAACCCCGTGTCCACACAGACTTTTCCACAGTCTGCCACAGCACCTTGCCAGGGGCTTCACCATCACATCCTAGCTCCGATCATGACCACCAACCTACCGTTGGAACTGTCACCACAAACCCTACCATCCTAGCCTATCCAAACTCCATACCTCGTTTGGTGATTGTTTCTTTTTGTAATTTCTTAGTTTTCTTTGGTAGTCTTATTGTAACTATTGTTTGTAGCCGAAGAAGAGCCCGAGTACGAGGAGGAACCCGAAGGGCCCGAGTACGAAGAAGAATCTGAAGACGCCGCTGAAGGCAAGTCCTAACACCCCCTTGAACCACTTTAAACCTATTTTACTGCTGCACCTATAGAAACTATATGCTTACCTATGTTTAAAATGTGTTAAACATTGTGTAGTATAGTACCCTATTCGATTCTAGGTATTTATATTTATGTCAGTAACTTGCTGTGAATAATATAAATACTACCTTGTTAGCCAATCGAAGTCACATCCTTGTTAACCATAGAACTTCCGTTCTTTGAATACTTTCAATGAACGAAAAGTGCCTTGATTAGAGAAATGCTTAGGACTTCAAATTGCGGTACCTCATACCGCCACACCTCATATCACTCTTTTGCAAATGCGTTAAGATGTGTTTGGTGGTGTGAGTAAAAGAAAATGGGTTGGGCGTAGTGGAACTGGTGTTAGGTGAAGAGGGTTAATTCTGGTCGTGGGGTGGGGCTCACTTGAGGTGATGGTGATAGGTAAGTAGGCTTCGCTGTGGTCCACCTGCCGTGGACGAGACCGCCACCCCTGTCATATAAGGACCGGTTCGTTAGCGCTCGACTTAGTAATTTCCGTGCAACCACAGAACCTGTACATATTGGGTAGGACTTAGTATTGTTTCAGCTCAGTACAGCCCGTGCCGCACTCACCTCAGCTCGAGCACTGGAGGAGAGCCTGAAGAAGAACCTCTCCGACCAGCACGCAGCCCACCAGCGGGAGTTGGAGGCACTGCGACGTCAGCTGCGATCTCCGTACCCTCCTACCCGCCGCACCGGGAGGAAGAGCATACCCGGGATTGCAGCGTCACTGAGGGGAGACTCTGTGACTCTCCTGTGTTCGAGGAGAGTGCTTCCACTCGACGGGGAGCCCGCACGAAGACTACGCCCTGCAAGTGTTGTTTAGTGCGCCTCTCCGACGGGAGACTGTCCGTGCCGCCACACGCCCCGGTGTTGGACCCGGCCACCCGTGACGCCATCTACACACAGGTGGCACAGCTTCCACGGCTCCAGGACGGTGAGGGTTGTAGCCGTGGGGAGTACCCCTCCCGCGCCCTCAGCTCGGGCGACCACACCCCCTCTGACGACACCGACGAGCCCATGGAGGAGGAGGCTGTGCCCGACTCTAGCGTGGAGATCGTTGGGACTACCCCAGGCCGCGCACAGACTCCCCGCGGAGCCGGCACTTTGGCCACAGAGGTGAAGCTTGTGGTTGACGAGGGTTTGCCGCTGCCCTGCGGCAACACTCAGTAGGACGACATCGCTGCTGGATGCCGGACTATGGTGGATGCTGGCATCGGGTTTCGAGCAGCCGTAGCTACTAACTGATAGCTACTCTTTTGTATCTACTAGTGTAGCTAGGGAGGCCCACCGTCGTAGTGGTGGATGACGTTGTCTTTTGACGACGGATTTTGAGCTGTAAAAAGATTGACTCCCATACTGTAATCCCATAGTTGCGTGCCCTGAACATCTAGTTGTGACTCGTTATCGTTTGTAATATAACCATGGTTGTGTGCTATGTTTGACTTGCTTCGTACTGTTCTTTGAATGATTGTATTTGTGCTGTTTTTCCAAACCTAAGAAC
Source organism: Zoysia pacifica (assembly GCA_001602315.1). Lineage (NCBI taxonomy): Eukaryota > Viridiplantae > Streptophyta > Magnoliopsida > Poales > Poaceae > Zoysia > Zoysia pacifica. The sequence continues at coordinate 42,436 of BCLH01000335.1, read as the reverse complement.
TGAAAGTTTACTAATAATGCATGTTTGCACTAGCATCTAACCCCACCGTTTCATTTTGCCTTTGGCAGAATGGCGCCAAGGAAATCAGCCCGCGTCCAAGAGCGCCAGGTTCGCGAGCGCAACCTGAACGATATAAATAATGGTGAACGGGTTGCGCAACCTTCAAGAGGGAGAGTGGTTAGAAGAGGAGGGGTGCCCTCTAAACCGCGCTGCTCTGCTGCACCTGCTCCCAGCGCCCCGCGACAGGCACGTGTGGACGAGGCCTAGTCCAGTCACCACGACGAGAATGAGGTGGCGCATTCCGGCCTAGCGGCTGCCGGTAATGCGACTGGTATTGCTGCTGCCGGAGTCGGCGCCCAAGGGGCTGCACAAGCCCCATCTCGAGTCATGACTGGAGGTGGAGTCCCAGTGGCGGGAGGAGAAGAACTTCCCTTACCGCCTGCCACCCTCGCTGACGTAATGGCAACGCAAACCCAGCTGCTACTCACGTTAGCACAAGGTATGGGACAGCGAGGAGGTCTGAACTCGCAGAACCGGATGTCAGAGCTCATGCGACTTCGACCCCCTACTTTTGACAGCACGGATGATGAGCCACTTGCAGCCGACGATTGGCTGCGTGATATCAACAAGAAGCTCGACATCGTGGCAGCAAACGATCAAGAAAAAGTGATGCTAGCTGCCCATCAATTATTTGGAGCAGCCTGTGAGTGGTGGGACAACTATTGCGAGGCCACTGTTGATCCTACCACCATAACTTGAAATGAGTTTCAACAGGCATTTAGAGCCTACCACATTCCGGTTGGCACCATGAAGATGAAAGCTGATGAATTTCGAGCTTTGAAGCAAGGGGCTATGACGGTAAATCAATATATCAAGAAGTTCATGAAACTGGCCCGTTATGCCCCAGGAGAGGTGGACACCGATCAGAAAAAGCAGGAATGTTTTCTGGATGGGCTGAGTCATGTCATGCAAGCTCAGCTCGTGACCCACACCTTTCCGGACTTCAACATCATGATGAACAATGCTATCCTCCTGGAAAGAGCCCGCGCTGGACTGGACGGGGAAAGAAAGCGTAAGTTCCAGGCCAAGAAGTCATGGCAACTTGAGAAGAGACAGCGACCAAGGTTCAATAAATTTCAAAAGCCGTTGTATCCTCCCACCATGCAGTATCGCACTCCAACTGTTCCACAGCCACAGCAGTCTACACAGGCAGTTCGCCCGCCACCACGTCCACTCACACCACGTAATAATCCCAGTGTGAGTCAAGCTTCAAATGCACTGTGGACATGTTTCAACTGCCACAGTCCAGGGCATTTGGTTGCAAACTGTCCCATGAACCGACAGCCTGCAATAGCTCCTGCGTACTCACGGGCACGACCTACAATGTCAGGAGCATCTCGTGGCGCACCAAGGACAGCTGCACCTACTCAGAGGACACCACAGTACGGACATGGATGGGTGAACCACGTACACGCCAAAACCGCAGAGGAAGCACCCGAGGTGGTATTCGGTGAGTACCTCATACACTCCACTCTTGCAACCGTTTTATTCGATTCCGGCGCTTCGCATTCGTTTGCTTCTTCAAAGTTTGTGAAAGAAGGAAAATTGCCGATGGTTTTACTTAGGGCTCCCATGCTAATAAAGTTACCGGGAGCCACTATAAAGTGCAGTTTGGGTTGCATAGGAGTCAGAATTCACTTAAGTGGGGTAGAGTTTATCGCAGATCTAATAGTCATTCAATCTGAGGGTATAGATGTCATTTTGGGCATGGATTGGTTGAAGCGCCACAAAGGAGTTGTATACTGCTCAGAGCGTGTGGTGACAGCCATAAACCACAAAGGCATTGCTGTTACATGTCAGCCAAGAGACCGAAAGGTCGGGCCTTTAGTATTCAGCACAGAAGCCACTCCCCTAGATGAGGTACCTGTAGTAAAAGATTATGCAGATGTCTTTTTGAAAGAGCTACCGGGAATGCCACCGGACCGTGACGTCGAATTCCTCATCGATTTGGTCCCTGGTGTGACACCAATAGCTAAAAGACCGTACCGGATGGCCGCTTATGAATTGTCTGAGTTGAAAGAACAGTTAGCGGAGTTACAAGAGAAGGGATACATCCGCCTAAGTGCGTCACCTTGGGGTGCACCAGTACTATTCGTGAAAAAGAAGGATGGCAGCCTAAGAATGTGCATTGATTATCGAGCACTAAATGAAGTCACTATTAAAAACAAGTACCCACTACCTAGGATAGATGATCTCTTCGACCAACTAAAGGGAGCCAAGTACTTCTCAAAAATTGACTTGAGATCTGGGTACTATCAACTAAAGATCAGAGAGGGTGATATCAAGAAAACTGCTTTTGTCACTCGATATGGTCAGTACGAATTTACGGTAATGCCGTTTGACTGACCAACGCTCCTGCCTACTTCATGAATCTAATGAATAAAATATTCATGGAAGAGCTAGATAAGTTTGTGGTCGTATTCATTGACGACATACTTATCTACTCCCGAAGCGAGAGTGAGCATGAAGCACATCTGAGAGTGGTATTGGAAAGATTGAGGAGGCATAGATTGTATGCGAAATATAGTAAATGTGAGTTTTGGCTGCAAGAGGTTGCCTTTCTAGGGCACATTGTGTCAGCTGAAGGGATAAAAGTTGATTCAGCCAAGGTAGAAGCTGTTATGGAGTGGAAACAGCCCACCAATGCCACAGAGGTTAGAAGTTTTCTGGGGTTAGCAGGTTATTACCACAGGTTTATCAAGGACTTCTCAAAAATTGCAAAGCCCATGACCGAACTGACCAAGAAGGATAATAAATTCACGTGGACTGAAAAGTGTGAGCACAGCTTTCAAACCTTGAAGACATTGCTCACCTCAGCCCCGGTGCTTACACTACATGACATATACAAAGATTTTGTTATATACTGTGATGCCTCCCGACAAGGCTTGGGATGTGTACTGATGCAAGAGGGCCGGGTAGTCGCTTATGCATCCCGACAGTTGAAAAAGCATGAGGAAAATTATCCAACTCATGACCTCGAACTTGCGGCAGTGATTCACACTTTGAAGATTTGGAGGCACTATCTTATTGGGAACAAGTGCAAAATCTTCACGGATCACAAGAGCCTAAAGTACATCTTCACTCAATCGGAGCTGAATCTGAGACAGAGAAGGTGGCTAGAACTAATAAAAGACTATGACTTAGAACTGCAGTATCACCCAGAGAAGGCTAACGTCGTAGCTGATGCCCTAAGCCGCAAGAGACAGTCTCAAAGTAGTGAAAAGTTAACTAATGAGACAGAACTGCTTCAAGAGATGAACAGTCTGAATCTACATGTGACCGTTGCAGGCAGCCTTCACACTTTGTCAGTACAACCGACCCTTGACGTTGAAATCCGGCGAGCTCAAACCAGAGATTCCCGGTTACGTAAAATTAAGGAGCATTCAGGGTCAGACAAAGACTCCAAATTCCGAGTTGACGAGCAAGGGACAGTATGGTATCAAGACAGGACTTGCATTCCTAGCTCGAGAAGACTCAAGCAAAGTTTAATGAGAGAGGCCCATGAGTCCTCTTATTCCATACATCCCGGTGCAACTAAGATGTATCTAGATCTAAAGCAAAAATACTGGTGGCCGGCTATGAAAAGAGACATCACTAGGTATGTAGCCCGTTGCGATATTTGCAAAAGGGTAAAGGCTGAACATCAGAAACCAGCAGGTATACTGCAGCCACTGAAAGTGCCCATGTGGAAGTGGGACGAAATATCCATGGATTTCATCCAAGGTTTGCCTCGAACCAAAAAAAGAAGTGATTCGATATGGGTAATAGTAGATCGTCTCACTAAGGTGGCCCATTTCATTCCCGTGAAAGCATCGCACTCCGGAGATAAATTGGCACAACTCTATGTAGACAATATTTTGAAACTACCCAGGTATTGGCATGCTAATGTTCGAGTACCCTACGATTCGATTTTCTATACAACCTTGTTGTGTGAGTGGGTGTAGGTACCCGTGTTTTGGAAATGCGTTGGCTGTGTGCCTAGGGCCGGTATGGAAGCGTACTAGTGCCCAATTTAAAACTTGAGGAACAGTGGGAAGCAGTGAAAACCTTCCCCAGGTCCATTCTACTAAAATATAACTGCGTCATTTTCCTCTCCTAATTAAAAACTCTCTTTCTGATAGGAAGCCTAGCGTAAAAACTTGCCTTCCGCAAAATATGGACCATAAACCTTTTCTTGCTTCGCTATTACGAATCCCCTCCTATCGACCGTTAGGACTTGCTGAGTACCTTTGTACTCACCCCTCCCCTTGCTGTTGTTTTTGCTCAGAAGTTGAAGATGATGAGGATGATGCCGACTATGAAGAGTAGAAGTCTCGCCCTTCGCTCAAGTTTGCCTGTGACGTGTTGTTCGCCTCCTAGGAATGTTGGGCTTGAATAAAGTCGCTGCGTCGACTTATGTTTGTAATATAGACGTGTTTGTTGGACCATACTAGGATATGTAAGTATGTTGTACTAGTACGTGTAATAAATATCACTTTGTTCTTAATGTGCGTACCAACTACCGGTCCAGAGAATGGTTCTAGTGACACATAGACGCTCCTCTCTAAAAAAAAGGGGGGGTCTCACAATTTCGGCGAAATATGGCCGACGTGGAGCCCCCGCCGAGCACAGCTGAGGCGCGCTGCCCTCCTCCGTGGACGGCCATCCTCGGCGCTTCTCTGTCTGGCTTGAGCCCATGGGGAGCTCCACCACGCCGCCTGCCTACCCCTCCACAGGGACCCGGGCCGCCTCCGCCAATCTCATGAGCTGGCGCCGTCCGTCGCCGCGCGCGCCACCGGTCCACCGACGTCGGCGTGCTGCCGCACCTGTCCGGCCCTTTCGAGCCCACAAGCAGCATTACAGCGACGCACTCTTTCTCCTGCGCCCGATCTCGAGCTTCCCCGGCCTTCCTACTGCCCCGACGCCGAGCGCCGCCATGGTGCACCGCCTCCCACCATTGGTTGTGCCGTGCCGTGCCGCGCCTCCCTGTCTCACCTAAGCCCACGGGGATGGTCAACGCACTGCCCACATGCTCCTCCACCGGTACCCCGAGGCGCCCCGGCCTTCCTGCTGCCTGGCCCCACGCGCCCCCATGGCGCACCGCCCTCTGCCGTCGTCGACGTAGCTCTGCGCCTCGCAGGCTTCCTTGAACCCGTGATGAGGCTCAGCACGCCATCCTACCCCTCCTCCGCCGAAGCCCAGCTTCTCGGGCCAGCTTGCAGCCTGGACATCGCCGAGGCCCACGATGGCTGCGTGGACCGGTCACCAGCTCCTCCTCTGCTGAAAAATTAGACGTGAGCTGAATAGCTGATGGTAAAAACTATTTATTTTAGAAAGCCCCTCCATGTTCCTTCATACAAAGTCCTAGCCCAATGCCTTTACAAAAGACACCCTTAATTTTTGTAGAACCCAGTCCAGACCTTTCACGCATCCTTGAGGATTGGATATGGTAGTCGGCATGTGTCCTGGACATGGTAACCGCCTGACCCGTAAGCACGTGTCCTGAGGCCGGACACGGTCACGGCTATGAGACCACGAACCAGGGGCACGGACATGGCCTTGTGACCACGGACACGGTCACACCCCACGTGTTCACGTGTCCATGGACACGGTCACAGCTCACGTGTCCACGTGTCCTCGGACACCGTCACAGCCCACATGTCCACGGACACGATCACAGCTCACATGTTCACGTGCCCACGAACACGTCACAGAACTTTGTGTCCACGTGTCCATGGACATGGTCACAGCTCACGTGTCCACGTGTCCTCGGACACGGTCACAGCCCACGTGTCCACGTGCCCACGAACACGTCACAGAACTTTGCGTCCACGGAGAAATCCCCGATTCTGGGCACCCATGTGTCCAGGGGCCGTGAACACAGGCCGAATCGCGTGTCCACGAGATTTTTCCCGATTCTGGACACGTATGTGTCCAGGGGCCGTGGACACAGGCCGGGCCGTGTGTCCTCGTAGCCTATTCAAGTTTTCTGTCACAGCCTCGCGTCCACAAACACGAACACGGACTCAGTCACATGTCCACGGGCTCGGATACTTTGTCTACCATGAGCCTCAGAGCTGGGTCACTACCGGGCTTCACTCACGTGTCTTGAAGCCTGTACACGGCACTGACAGTGTAACCCACAGCACGATCACAGATCACCGACAATGTCACAAAACAGTCGAGATCACTGGCCGAACTTTGTGACCACGAGGCTGTTTCACCACTTCACGCCTGCACATGTCCAGCAGTGGACACGGACCAGGCAGCGTAACCATGAGGTTGTCCTCTGATTCACACCTGCATACACCTGACAGCCGTGGACCTGTACCAGGTAACGTGTCCACGGGGGATTTCCTGTTTTCCATCGTGAACACCTTGTTCGCCTCACCACCGCCACACCTCAACTCTGTTTTCAGTGATTTTGGCACCGTTGGAACCGTTGCCTCGAGCCCCACCACATCAATCATCCAAACCTTAGCCAACATCCGCTCTTGCTGGTTTGTTTTAATAGTAAGTTTTATTGGAGTTGGTTTTAATGCGTGCTTTTTATTGTGACCTATTCTTTAGCATAGCTCATATTAGATAGGTGTGCATTCCACGTTATCGGCATGATTTTATAGCATCATTACCATGCATAAGTCCGCATATCCATGTTAGTTTTAAGTACTATAGTTTAAAGTAGAAACATATATTTAAGTAAATATTAATTAGCCGCATATGCATTGCACTTCATGTTAACATGCACTAATAGGGTATTCTCAACTAATTAGAATAGTTTAGTTATGGAAGTAAAATAATTAATCTCTAATCACAATAGATTTTCGTCTATATTATACTACAATAGTGCAAGTGCCACCAGTCAACCTCACTAGTTTAACTATAGGGATAAAATATAGTAGTTAATTGGGAAACAATAGGAACCACTTGCATATAGAAGTTAGGCAACAAATAATAGCACACTGTGTACCTACTAACCCAAGTTGCTGCCACCTATATACATGCATCTCGCCTGTATATACATGCACTAGTGCCACAGACAAACATAATCATAATCACGTACTTATCACGTACTTGTACCCATGTACATGTACGTACACTTACACACGGGACGTGCACGCCACATTGGTCTGCAATGTCACATAGCATACTGGTATATAGCAACATTAGGAAAGCCCTAACGATGATCCAATACTCATAGTGCACCCACGTAATCATCTCAGTCATAAATAAAAGTGTTTAAAATAAATTAGAATGCAATAGCCGCCAACTCATACAAGATCTTGTCATCTGCTTTCTTTTGGATTTTATTTGGTTCTTATTCGGAGTTCTTTGGATTTTATTGCTTCTTCTCGAGCCTTGTTTCTTTTTCGGTAGTTTTATTAGGTGTTTTCTTTCGCGTAGATAACGCTGAGTGTAAGAAAGTGTCAAGCTTCAAGAGAAGCTAGAAGGTTAGCGTGTGAAGAGAAGCACGAGGATTTGGACGTGAAGCCAGAGATAGAAGACTAGAATCTTGATGAAGAAGCCTCCGACCTCAAGCTCCGAAGATTAGGAGTTTGCAGGCAAGCTCTAACCCTATATTGAACTTATATTTTGCTAATGTTCCTATAGTACCTATATTTTTTTTGCTATGCATGATATTTTGGTTTAAAACATTGTTTTAGTTATAATCCTACTTGATTGATTGCTTCACTGATATTAGTGTCGGATATTAGACATTAATATTAAACACCTTGATTACCCATTGACGACACCTTCCTTGTTGACCATAGAACTTTCATCTTTAAATACTTTTAAAGAACGGAAAGATGCCTTGTATTAGAATGCTTAAGACCTCAATTGCAGTGCCATGCACTGCCACACCATACACCATTCATTTGCGAAATGTGTTACAATGTGTTTAGTGGTGTGAGTAAAATAAAACGGGTTGGGATTAATGCAACTGGTGCTAGGTGAAGAGGGATGATTCTGGTCGTGGGGTGGAGCTCACAAGAGGTGATGGTGATAGGTGTGTAGGCTTCGCTGTGTTCCACCTGCCGTGGACGAGACCGTCACCCCTGCCATATAAGGACCGGTTCATTAGCGCTCGACTTAGTAATTTTCATGCAACCACAGAACTTGTACATTTTGGACAGGACTTATTCCTGCTAGGTAGGTTTTCCACATCGAGCCACTAGGAGGTCGAATTGACACAAGAGGCCAGGAGCAGAGCGTGAGATAACTCGCTGCCTGGCTTTCGACATGTAATTGCCCGTGTCATGGGACCGTAAGCCCACGGATATAGCCCCTGGTTTGGTAATACCGGCGTAGTAGGGAACCAGAAAAAGACGTGACTGTGGTAAATCTTCACGATCCGGCTTCGAAAATGTACCATCACGTCATCGGGAGTGAAACCTCGACGGATAGCCTCTGGATACGTCTTAGGTGGAATCTGTGAAAACCTATGCAGTTGTGGGGTAAGCGTTATACAACTCTGTCGCGCAAGAGGAGCATAACCTGTGGGTACAACATACAACCTCTGCAGAGTATAAAATCCTTCCGAAATAGCCGTTGTCAGGGTATTGATGTGCTATTGTTCGAGCGCTCGTGTTATGGAAAGTGTAGGCTGTGTGTCTGGGGTCGGTACGGTTGAGTGCCAGTGCTCCGACTAAAATATCGGTACTGATGGGATTGATGAACATCTCCCACAGGACCACCCTACTAAAATAAGGACAACAAACATTTTCACTTCCTTTTTAAAATCTTCTGTAGTGGACCCTGCATTAAAATGGCTTTATACGAAATTGAACCCTTTAGTTTCATCCTTGCTACAACCAAATGTGCATTTATATATACCTTTGCCTAGTGTTAGAGCTTGAGTACCCTATGTACTCACCCATTTGCATTTGTGGTTTTAGACAGAGAGGACCGCGTAGATGACGACGTGCTGGGTTTTTGTTCTGCTTTCCAAGTCTGCTTGTGGATGTGGGCTTTGGTGTTCCGTTGCTTGCTTCGCTTTTCGCTGGCCGACCGGTGTTAGGATCATAGAGGTCCTCACCGCGAGCCGCTAAAAGTTCTGTCTCAGGTATCTATTTTATTTTTGAAGTATACTTTCGATATACATTCTGTTGTATTGTGCGTATCAACTACTGATTTAGAGACTGATACGTGTATCATAGTGCATTTCGGAAACGGGGTGCGACAACGGGAGAGGGAGTAGGCAGTCCCGTCGCATGGGCTACCTTGTCTTGATACTCCCTGATGCACCATATATACAAAGTGCTTCAAATATAGTGCACCATACAAATTACACAATTAGTGCATGTGCATACTGATCATCTCACCTAACCACGTTCTGAGATTTACATTATTATTACAATACTGTCTGTGACGTTCTCTGGAAATAGAACAAAATTACAAGTTAGCCGGCAGGCATGGACTTCTCGAAGCCACATTTTCCCGACAAGAGCTGACCATCAGACGAGAAGACAAAGTCACTGGCGTATTTTTGTAGTACTTGAATTAGTTGCTTTCTGATGCACGTACGTTACTCTCACGCACACTGGCTGCAGGCTGCTTCTTCCATCTCTAACACGAATCCAATATCCTACCATGATTCCATCTTAATTTGCATTATCGCAGGATATCTCCGAAAATGCAATGAATTCAAAGGATATAAAGAAAGCAGCGATTTAGAAATTAAACAGATTGAGCATTAGCGATAGGATAGCTACTTTACTACTTTATGACCTTACGGTTGTCATCCAACAACGGGCAACCGCTGACCCTCGAACCAAGTACTGGAGTAAGTTTATTTCTCTATGTTTGATTGGACCAGGTGATGCACTATTTAGAGGCGTCTTACGAGTTCTCCCGGCCACAATTTTATTCCCATGTCCGTATCACTAGTGCATCAAGGCAGACGCCACATATATTCTGTACGAGAATTTCGTGTCACATACATGCGTCATGTCTGTATGAAAATTTCGTGAGCGGCATATAATATGGTCGATGTCAACCAGGAAGCACCATCACGCGCAAGTGGTTCTTTTCTTTAATGAAGAACGAGATCTCTTGGATTCTGTTGGGAAAATTGGGGGGGGGGGGGGGGGGGGTTTT
>BCLH01000335.1:11188-32243 GCA_001602315.1 Zoysia pacifica | reverse complement strand
TTTTTCCAGTATCAGATTGGGCCTGGCTGGGAGACGCATACTGGCTAGGCTGGGACAGGCTCCGCGGATGCAGGTCGAGCAGTTTGGTTGCTAGCTGCATGCAGGCCTGGTTAGATCGGGATCTTGATTGGTTGTTTGTTGGTGTGTTCACGGCGTCACTCGTTGCATGTAAATCAGGGCCTAGGCTGCAGCAACACAGTCAGGCTGAGGAGCGAAGTCCGATTCTCACGTTCCCATTCGGCTTGGCCCCGAGGTGAATCTCGCACGCGTTGAACCTGGCTACTATGACAGACCAGGAAACCAATCAACGCTTGTCTGCATCCATTGGACCTGGTTGCGGATGAACCAAGTAACTAATCACTCCTAGTACTTCCCTAGGCATTTCATCACATAACTTTCGGCACATAAACTAGTAAGGGCGTGATTGGTTGTCATACGTGCTGCGTCCAAGCTGCCCACAAGAGCCAGGTCGACCTTGGCCAAGTTGTATCCATGCAGAAAAGTTTTGATTGGTTTGCTGCATCGTCAGAGCCAGGTGCACTAGAAATTTTGATTGGTTGCGCGAGTTACAAGCTGAAATGAATGCAGTGAGTAAAAAAAAAGCTTCGTCGCTGCAGCCCGTGAGCCAGGCCAACTAGATACGGATTTCCATTTCATCTCCGTGGAGCCAGGCAGAGCGAAGCTTTTTGCACCTGATGAACCAGGCCCAAACGCCTATGCAAGTAACCAATCAAACGGAGGTTGCATACCGCTAGCCTGGTTGGGCCAAATCCGACGAACCAATCACGCCCTAATTCCCTTTCTTGAGAACCTTTTTTCTTTCTGGCAAGCCATTAGCTAATTTCCTTGAGAGCAAATCAACAGAGCTTGCCGTCAAGGAAAATTGTTTATCACAAGCCAGTGCATTAGCACGTTGCCTGATGTTTTTTCAACAGAGTTAATTTCCCAACGTTTTTCTGTATTTTCCTGCCAGTTTTTTTTGCCCCACAGGATATTCAGTCTCCAGTAGTATCATACAACCACTAGAATATTGGCGATAGCAGAAAGCGCTGCGACAACCACTCCTTTTGCATCAATAATTTGATAAGAGCGTACTCCTTTGTACTCATAATTCAAGTCATTTTGAACATTGCTTTGGTTAAATATTCAAAATATAAATTGCAAATATTTTTGAAGTTATTAAGTTTTGAAACATAAAAATCATATGATTAGATATACACATGTCACTTTTTAACAAATACTTTTATAAAAAATAGAAATCAAAGTTATACTTAGAGACTGTGTCACTGTCTCAAACGACTTGAATTATGAGTATGAAGGGAGTATATGGCTACACATAGTACAAACCTAGCCTGAATACTACAGTATTGATACCAATACGACCTGTCAAACGATTGAATAATTTTCATAAATCTGATGGCCGTGTATGTATTTACAAGCGCCAAACGTGATCGAGTCCAACATAGGCTACCCCACGTTGGCTCCCGAACGCCGGGTGGTTTTTGATTTCCTAAGGTTGGTTGTATTCAGTGGCCATCACCAAGGATTGGAGTATCTTTTTTTTCTCCTTGCTTTTATGTGGGTATGTGGAGAAGAAGGAAAAAAACAAGTTTTATGAAAAACTGAAGCTATCTCTTCGTTGTATTTATAGGCACTGCAGACCATTATCTTGGTTCAGAACGATGATGATGCGATGCCGTATTTGGGATACATTATCGAGTCTGGTGCTGGGTCCGCGGTTGCAGATGAAGCCCTGACCGGGGCTAGCAGCGCCGTTAGTTGAATTAGAACACAACACCGCCATAGACCTTGACCTCGACGATTAGTTTGATCCGTCGCATATGTATACCTTTGCCTGGATGATCCGATGATTCCGAACCGTTGCTTTGGGTGTAAGGAAACCAGAAGTTATGGCTGGTAACCTCCACCTGTGCATTTCCAAAATGGTTAAAACTAAGTTAGGCCTTTTAGGATTTTAACTAGCTACGTAATCGAAAAATCGAAGGGCTGAAAGTACATGTGGTAAGAACCAAGCAGTTAAAAGACCCTGTTCTGGTTGTTGAATCAGAACATGTTAATAGATCTTAAACTTGTTGATCAATGACAAAACCTCGAAATTTACCAGAATCATAAGCTGCCACTATGATTGCATGCAGTTTGTGGTGGTTAGGTGCCAAGTTAGGCATTTTAAAAGACTTGACTAGCTGCTTAACCAAGGCAACCGACTGGTCCAACTCCGCGGTTGGAGGCGAAGCCCTCGCAAAGCCCAATAGTGCTGGTGGCTGAATTAGAACGTAGTAGCACCACAGACTCGACATTCTGCTCTGTCCGTTGTATGATACATTGAATCTTTTCATCGGCATGCAATGCATAGTGTATAGTATTACCGCTGAAGGTTCTTACTCAGGTATACTATTTAAATTTGAAGTATATATGCTTTTGTAATATTCTATCATGTTTGTGCATATCAGCTACTAATTTAGAAACTGATACGTGATGTACAGAGTATATAAAGCGCCCCGGGTAATCTCGGTCTAAACACTTTATTATACCAGTCTCTGGATTAGTCGCTGGTACAACAAATCTTACAACAGATGATATCATAGGTCGCATCCGAGAAGCGGACAAGAAACAAGCAACTGAAAAATACAAGATATAAATAAAAGGATTATAACTACAACCCAGACCAATACATCTAAAGCGAACACATAGCGGAAACAAATAAATGACAACACTAATTCACAGGCAAAGTCGAGTGCAGACGAGACCAAAGCTTAATCGTCTTCCTCACCATCGGCGTCAACGAAATCAAGATTTCTTTCTCTGCAATCAATAAGCAAAAATGAGTACAAAAGTACTCAGCAAGTCTCAACCCTTGCCCTATTATCAAGAGGAAGATGTATGCATTTGGCAGTAGCAAGGTTTAGGCCATAGTTATCATTATTGCTAGAAAGCAAATTTTACACAGATAGGGCTTTAACTTTGTAAAGCAAATTTTATAATCCTTATGTTACAATATAAGTTGGCCAAGTTTTAACGTTGTCGGACACCCGTCCATGACAACCTTCGGCGAGAGGCCGGTCCTAATACTGAAAAAATAACTCGCACACCAAGGAATTTTCTGGTACTAGTTGTTGTGACTGAACCATAGCCTGCCCAAGACTGTGGACTTAGCTCTTCGAATAAAATTTAACTCTGCAGAGGTTGTACACTTTACTCACACGCTAAGCGCAGCATCATACCGTGACCAGCAGTGCTGTCTCACAAAGCCATTACCCATCACAACATCGTCCCGACTAATCTCCCATGGAAGTTTACCAGGGGTTCATGACCTTGAAGTCAAGCCTACAACCGGGTTGCCAAGTCTGCACCACTTGCACATTTTCTATGGACTTCCATTGCTCTCAGCCTCCAGACGATTAACAGACTAGTTGGCAAGGGTTAGGCTAAGCCCTACTGCATACAGGGTCATGTGGCCGCACATAAAAATGACTAGGTAAGATGTCAACCCAACTCAGTCTTTAATCAAGCCAAAACAATTATCTCCATCATAAACCTATCACAAAGATAGCATTTATTCTCCCAAAACAAGCCTACCACAAAGGTAATGCTTATCCAACAGAATCATCCTGGCTCATAATCATATTCATTATCATATTTACTTTAATTCATCACCCAACCAGTACCCCAGATAACACCACCCCAGATAACACCACCAAAGACACGCACACATTTTGTTTTGTAAAAACTAGTGATAATAAATAGATAAACCCATTGATAACTCAATCCTAAGCATTAAGCTAGTCAAGGTGATCATTCAGGCATAAATATTATAGCCTATATGATTATCTTAAGTTTATCATGGAATAAGTAGGATAGATAATATAGTCAAGTAGTCTTGGTTATACTCTCACTATGATTTTACAAATAATTGGTTTAGCATTTCATGCAGTAAAATGGCTTCTATAGTTTGTAAAAAAATTTTAGGATAAATATGATCGAAGGGAAATAGATTGAGACTTACCTCCGTTGGCGTCCTCGAGAGGGTCCTGCTTGAACTCCGCGGCTCTAGGTTCCTCCTCCTCGAACTCTTCGTTCGCTAATTACGCGTGACCAGAAGACAAGCAAACAATACAAATAAATAGAATAAAAAATATAGTGGTTTTAATGGATAAAGGAGGATTTTATATGAATTTAGGAAAAAGAATCGGATCATTTGGAGCTCAGATGGGTGAGATATGGATTTTATAGTGTTGGCTGGAGACTAATTTAGAAATTGATTAAACTTACGATAGGTGGGTGTTGCTTCACGGGTCTGGTCCATCAGACGGACCACTGCTGCCGCTTGGGCTTGCGCAGGGGCACATGGGCCTAGGGGCCTAATTTCCCTATAAGCCTGTTTGCCGGACGGAGGCACAAACAGAGTCGTTCATTCTCCTCGACACTGGTTGCCATGGACGAGCTCCGGGAGCTCGATCCAGCATGGGAAACAAGAGAGAGTGCAGCTAGGGAGTGGGGGAAAAGGAGGCTCTAGCCCTCACAACTCCAATTTGGGCGGAGATTTGGGGGGCTGCTTTGGAGAGGACAGCAATGGTGAGTGGTGTTCGGTGCTAGCTCCGGAGAGAGAGCGAGAGGGCTCTGGAACCAGCTGGGAAGGCGGAGGAGGCACTGGGCAAGCTCACGTTGGCGACGGCCCGGCGCGGTTGGGTTGAGGTGGAGCTCGACCTCACCTTTTATAGGCGACTGCGCACTGTTCGTCAACGTGCTCCACGCGGCCACGCAAGGCACAGCGGGGCTGGGCCCTCTGGACGGTGCGTTGGCCAGCGGGTCGCCGGTTCGACTAATGTGACAGCACGGCAGCGGCTCACGCTAGGACGACCGGAGTGCGAGCAGCGACGGCGTGCGGGACTCCGTCACGCGCAGTGAGGATCGGCGGGGCGTTTTGAAGGCGTGGATGAGACAGCACGAGCAGCAGCTCGGCGTGCCTGGGCAGGTGTGGAGCGTTGAGTACCATGAATGCACGCGTGCAGCGGTTGGAGTGGCGTGGACAGGGGAAGCTTGTCTGAGGAGGAAGAAAGGGAAGAGGGAGTGCTGCCAGGTAGCTTGAATGTTTGTCGATGGGTAGAGATGAGTTAGGAATTGGAAGGAAATGCTAGAGATTTGTATAATTCTATTTAGTTTGTAAATTTGAATTTAAATTTTGAATGAATAAATTTTTAAGGTGTTACAAACCTATGAGATGAATCTCATCCTCGAGATTGAGGCTCGTCCTCAAAGAGATGAGGAAATTTTTTTCTCAGAGCTTCTCTTGTTTGACGAAGTGTAGTATCTAATATTCTAATTGAAATTTCTTGATATCGAAAATCATCTTAGACCTAAACATGCTCGTCGGGTATCCAATGTTTCTACAGGAACATGCTCCTCGGGTATTCTCAGACACTTTCTTAGATGTGACACATGAAAAACATTATGTACATCAGCTAACTCTTAGAGTAGCTCAATCTTGTATGCCGCAACAACAACTTTCTTTAACACTTTATATGGTCATATGTACCGTAGTGCCAATTTTCCGCGGACCTGAAATTAGCGCATTTCTCTTATTGGGGAAACCTTCAGATGATCTCCAACTTGAAAACTTAATTCTCTTCTTCTTTTGTCTAAATAGCTCTTTTGGCGAGACTGGGCTGCCTCAAGCTTTTCTCTAATTTCTGCAACCCTATCTTCTGCCTCTTTGATTATTGAAGGACCAATTAAGGAACGTTCTCCAACTTCAGACCACATCGAAGGAGTTCTACATTTTCTACCATTCAAAGCTTCGAAAGGTGACATTTTCGGACTAGATTGATAGCCATTATTATATGAGAATTTTGCATAAGCCAGACTCTTCTCCCAATCTTTCCCATATATGAGAGCACATGCACTTAGCATATCTTTAAGGATCTGGTTTATTCTCTCTGTTTGGCCATCCGTCTGTGGGTGATAAGCAGTACTAAAATCTAGTTTAGTTCCCAAAGCAGTGTGTAGGCTTTTCCAAAATCTTGAAGTAAATTGGGTACCTATGTCAGAAACGATTCTACTGGGTACTCCATGCAATTTCACTATATTATCAATATAAAGTTGAGCCAATTTATCTCCTGCATAGTTGGTCCGTACGGGAATGAAGTGGGCAACCTTAGTGAGGCGGTCCACAATTATCCATACAGAGTCATATCCCTTCTTTGTCTTGGGAAAACAAACTATAAAGTTCATGCCTACTTCATCCCATTTCCAAACAGGGATTGGCAGAGGTTGAAGTAGCCCGACAGGCTTCTAGTGTTCTTCCTAGACTCGATGATAGACATCACATTCTACCACAAACTTGGCTATATCCACCTTCATTCCATTCAACCAATATTTTTCTTTTAAGTCTAGATACATCTTAGGAGCTCCTGGGTGGATGGAATAAGCTGTATTATGGGCCTCATCCATGATTAACTTGCAAAAATTTCCTTCTCTTGGTACACAAATCCAACTTTTATACCATAAGACTCCTTTATCATCCACTCTAAAGTTCGGGGCTTTATTTTCTCCCGTGTGCTTCCGAATCTTTATTACCTCTTGATCTTTGAGTTGGTTTTATTTGATTTACTCGTCTAATGTGGATTGCACACTTAGGTTAGCAATGGAAGCTTGGGGTACCATCTCCAAATTTAGTTTTTTTATTTCACTAAGCAACTCAGGGTTATGATTCATATGGTGATTGCAATACGCTTTTCTACTTAGTGCATCATCAACAACATTTACCTTTTTCAGGATGATAATGGACCTCCAGGTTATAATCCTTAATTAACTCCAACTATCTTCGCTGGCTTGAGTTCAAATCTAGTTGAGTGAAGATATACTTAAGACTCTTATGATCTGTGTAAATCTCACATTTGTTACCAATCAAGTAGTACCTCCAAATTTTGAGGGCGTGCACTACTGCAGCTAACTCCAAGTCATGGGTTGGGTAATTCTTCTCGTGAGGTTTAAACTGCCTTGATGCATAGGCTACAACTCTACCATCTTGCATCAGGACACAACCAAGACCATGTCTTGATGCATCACAGTAGACGACAAAATCTCTATGTATATCTGGTAAGACTAAAACCGATGCAGTTGTTAGTCTCTGCTTTAACTATTGAAAGCTTGTTTCACAGGACTTAGTCCACTCATACTTTTTGTATTTCTTGAGAAGTTCTGTCATAGGTCTTGCTATCTTGGAAAATCCCTCAATAAAACAATGGTAATATCCCGCTAGTCCAAGAAAGCTCCTGATTTCCGACGCATTGGTTGGTTGTTTCTAGTTAGAGACTGCCTCAACCTTCTCAGGGTCTACGGCAACTCCTTCTGCTGTCAAGATATGACCAAGAAAGGCAACTTTCCTGAGCCAAAATTCACACTTGCTAAATTTGGCATACAAGTTGTGTGCTCTGAGTTTTTCTAAAATTACTCTAAGATGTTGCTTATGTTCTTGGGCACTCTTGGAATAGATTAGTATGTCATCAATGAAGATAACGACAAGCTTATCTAATTCCTCCATGAACACCTTATTCATGAGAATCATGAAATAAGCAGGTGCGTCGGTTAGTCCAAAGGACATAACTGTAAACTCATATTGTCCATATCTGGTAACAAAAGCTGTCTTTGGTATCTCTACTTCTCTAATCTTCAGCTGATAACACACAGATCTTAAATCAATCTTGGAGAACTTGGCCCCTTTTAACTGATCAAAGAGATCATTAATTCTAGGGAAGGGATATTTATTCTTGATAGTTACTTCATTTAGGGATCGGTAATCTATGCACATCCTCATACTTCCATCTTTCTTCTTGACAAAGAGAACAAATGCACCCCAAGGTGAGGAACTTGGCCTGATATAGCCTTTCTCTTGGAGTTCTTTTAACTCCTCCTTCAATTCAGCTAATTTTGCAGCAGCCATGCGATAGGGTCGCTTGGCTATGGGAGCTGTCCAAGGGATAAGGTCAATGATGAGTTCTATGTCTCTATCTGGTGGCATTCCAGATAATTCTTCAGGGAATTCATATGGGTACTCATTCATTACATGTACTTCCTCTACAATCTTAGCTTCCAGAGTGTATACCATAGGGGAAGGCTTGTTTCCAAGGGCTTGACAAACTACTCGGGTCCCCTCGTGATTTATCAAGGTTACTATTCTTTTACCACAGTCTATGATACCATTATGCTTAGTTAACCAGTCCATCCCGAGTATAAGGTCTCTTCCCTTAGACTTTAGAACCACTAGGCTAGCTAGAAATGCTACCCCACTTAGGGTGATTCTTATCCCTGAACACCCCAAGGGACACTTAAAGTCACCTCCAGATAACTGAGTCATCAAGGGTCTCTTAAGAAGTACTGTAGGTATTTTGTATTTTTCCACAAAACTTGATGATATGAATGAATGTTATGCTCCAAAATCAAACAGTATGGTTGCAAGAGTGGATTCTACCAAGTACTCACCAAGCACAACTCGTGGGGCATCTTGGGCCTCTTGAGCATGGATGTGGTTGACGCGGGCTCATCCAAAGGACTGCCGCGACTTCACTGGCTTGTTGGCAATGAAGTGTCCAGTGTCACCACAGTTGAAGCAAGCCTGGTGTGGTTTGTCACTTGCCACTACTATACTGTTGGGACTTGGTGTTGCTGTGGCTTTTCTGAGGAAAGCTGGGATGGTGAGAGATGGACACTGGAGTCCTGAACTGCATTGGTGCTTAACTCTTTTATCCTTGGAAGGAAGAGAACTTGGGCCTCTGTGACCTGTCCAGCTGCTGGTTCTGACGAGAAGCAAACTTCCACTTCTTGTCCTTGGATAGCCCTGTCCTTGCTTCTTCAATTAAGATGGTCACGTTCATCGAGGTATTGAAGTCAGGGTAAATATGGAAAATCATTTGAGACCTTAGCTTGCTCTCCAAGCCTTTCTTGAAATTGTTCTGCTTCTTCGTGTCAGTGTTAACCTTGTCAAGTCCATAACGGGACAGTTCAATGAACTTGCGAATGTATTGGTTCACTGTCATGCTTCCTTGACTCAGGTTGCAGAACTCATTTGTCTTAAGCTCAATAGTTCCTTCTGGGACATCGTAGCGGCAGAACTCTTCCACAAACTCCTCCTAGGTGATGGTGGAGGCATCATTTGTGGCCTCACAGTTGTTCTCCCACCAAGCTAAGGCTGTACCAACAAGTTGATGGGATGCCAGGAGAACTCTGTCTCTACCAACACATTGAATAGCATCCAACTTCCTTTGGATGTTACTCAACCAGTCATTAGCTTCAAGTGGATCCTCACATCCTCCAAAGGTGGTGGTCGGATCCTGACAAACTCAGCCATCTTGCTTTAAAATCCCTGTGTATGGTGTCGGCGCTGCTTATTGTCTCCACGCACAAGTGCTTCTAGTAGTTGAGTTTGAGTTGCCATCACCTCTATTAAGTTGTTGAGAGCAGGGTTAGGCAACTCTCCATGGTTTGAGTTCTCCGCTTACTCTTCAACTCCTTCTTGGTTCACTTCTTCTTCCACACGATTGGCTGGTGCACGATTTTAACTCTCACGACGTTGGTGGATCCTTGCAGAGCGCTTCGGAGCCATCTGTGTAGATATGAGTGGGAGTAGCACCAGTTAGAAGTGGGGTTTAAGATTTTTTTTTAATGCTCTTTGTGCACGTGTTTTTGTTAAGGGAGATTGGCACCAAGCCTAGCTTAGTACCCAAGGAGGATTCACACAAATGGAACATAAACAATCACAATACACAAGCATCTAACACAAGGCGTACAATACTGGAGGATGGCTACAGATGATGGTACTACTAGTACTACGATTACATGGGGTAGACTACGCCGTAGATACTAAGGGGGTACATCTTCCGCAGCACTCTCCTAAACATGTGGAATGTCAGACCAACGCGGCTTCATCCCGTGATGATGGTTGTCGAGCTCATATTAAGTAGATGTTGCTGGGTCATGGGCATCCATCATGTTGGCGGGGTCCTCTGTTTTCTTGGTTGGGGCAGTGTCACGCGAAGAAATGGAGGTGTGATTTTCATTTTCCTTGGAAAATGGTTGGGTTCAATGGGAGGGGCTCTTCTTCTTCTTCCTCCCTTGCACTTCTTCTTCCTCCCTCGCAGTCTCTTCAGAAGGAGGTGGCACAGTAAGGGCTTTAATGAACTTCCTCTTGGCCTTCAAACAGCACACACACGGAAGCGGTTGGGAGACGAAACCTGGAAATTCCCGAAACATAACCTGGCCCTGGTGCTTGCATGCAGTATGGTGGTTACGCGGTAAGTTAGACATTTTTTAAAGACTCAGACTCGTTGCTTAATCAGAGCAACCGAGTAACCACAGTCCGCTTTGGAGACGAAGCACTTACAAGGCCCAGTAGTGCTGGTAGTTGAATTAGAACATACTATATAGTACTCGGTATTGCCATAGACCTTGACCACAATTGTGTATTCAATCCGCTGTATGGTTCAGTAGAAAAACTCTGTGAATATGCAGCACATGATATGTAGTTTATATATTTATGTCGTTACAGTTGAAAAAAATTATATATTATTGCATCAATTTGTGCACCAACCTTGGAAGCTCAAGCCCATTTCTCTGAAACTACGGATAACACCACTATCATAGAAACTAGCATGCATAACCACTGTCGCCTGATCGATGCCCAAGTCATGAAGTAGCAGTTGGGCGGTTGATCACGCGTTCCGGCACAAACAGACCATGAGGTTGTATAAATATTTACTCTAATTTGAAGAAAAGATTTCTGTGTAAATGATTTGAACAATTACCATGAAATGTTAACCTGCCAAATTCCAAATATTTTAATTTAAAAACCACTGCAACTTTTGGAATGATTTGAGTTAAAATGTTCGTTTATCCTTGGACTTCAATCAGAAAAATCAGCATTAATTTTACAAGCCAATAAGTTGTCTAAATTAAGGCTCAAAGTGGAGAGAAAAAAATTCAGAAAAAGAAAAGATGACACGGCCCCATCTGTCAGGGTCATACTCTGTCTTCTTCCTCCTCCCATCAGTGGGCAGGAAAGCGCAGCCGTGTGCTAGTAGCTAGCGCTCCTTGGCCTGGTTTCTTCGCTGTGAAGCACCGTGAAGTCGTTCCTATTGTTGCTTTGAGACCTCATTCCTATCCGTTTTCTTGCCATATCGATCGTCAAAACCAGCCACCTCCTCCTCCTCATCTCTCTCTCTCGCCATTCCACGTAGCAGAGCGATTCTCATCGCCAACGCCAGAAATCGAGGGGCTCGTTCAGCTCCACTGCTATGGATGACTTCAAGGTCGCATTGCTCCACCATTCATCGTGCATGTCGTTGTGTGAGCTCTAGAGGTCGTGCAAAAGCTCCTAGATCAGCCTTCTTAAGATTTTTTTTTGGGGCACCTGCTCGGGCGGGCCCTGGGCGGTCGCCCTTATCGCCCTGGCCCTGTTGGTGGGTACGTTATCGCATTTCTTTCTGGACTGCAACTACGGAGAAGTTCAGGGGCTTTGCTGCACCCAACGGTTGAATGAGTCATATAGAAATAACGCTCTCGGATTCAAATCAAAAGCTTGTTAGTTGAACTTTTGGTGTCTCGGATCGGATACACACTATAGTGGAAACTTGTACCGGAGCAAACCAAGAAATTTACGAAACATGACAGCATTGCAGCATCTTCAAGTCATGGGTTTTAAAATGACTTGACTGGCCAGCTACTTACTTACCCAAGCAAACTTGTACATGAACATAGACATAGTGCATGATTAGTTGCGTTTCTAAAACGTACTATGCAGAGACCTGAACTGACACGGTCATAATCGATGACTGCGTGGACTCCCTTCCCGACGTGTTCACGTCATGCTTTGTGCGTAATTAAGGTGCAGTGGACTACTTCCATTCAACGCGGGATGGGATCTTACCTAGAAATTTACAAAACATGACCTGCCCTTCTGGTGCATGCAGGTATGGCTACACCAAGTCAAGCATTTAAAAGATTTGAGACTCGCTACTTAATCAAAGAAACCGAGTGGCCCAAAATCCACGGTTGTAGAAGAAAGCGGTTAGAACACACTGCTCCAGTAGCACGCAAATGCGTGGCCGTTCTCTAAGGCATGTCTGAATTTTTAGCTTAATGAATGTTTGCTCTAACTGAATGATATATGTCGACTAGGTGGACAGAACCACAACGATGCTCAATCGCTCCGCGCCATTCTCGAATTCGCCGCTGTGTATCCTCGCGCCTAGGCATTGCTGCCCTCCATCCTCCAACCTCGCCAGCGGACATCGTAGAATCGCTTAGCCGCAAGGATTTGTATCCTTAAGCTCCTCCTCTGTCCGTTGGACGTAGAAAATGGTCGAAATTAAGGAGGTATGGCCGTGTCGTCATCGGCTATGGTGGCTGTCACCGGCGGCGGGCAGAGTAGGGGCTCGATGTCACGTGCCATAGTGGTTAACTTCCCCATAATTAGATTTCACAACATGCTGATTTAGTATATTCATGATTAATTTCTATAAACATTCCGAGAGAAGTTGCACGATGCGCCAGAATTGATTGAGTACTCAAGGACCAGGCCCTGCTGGACATTTTTTGTCAGAGGGCTGGAGATCGAAGATGAGGTTGAAGACCTCATTGATTGTTAAGTGCTAAAGGAAGCTGCGATGGCACGTGTTTTCTGTATTTGATGATGGTCGAACAGCCTCATGTGGAAAACGATCAATATATTTAGTAGTCTCAAAAGAAGGAAAAATCCCTTCAGTTTTGCTATGCAACCCACCACAAAAGGCAAATACCTTTCATCAAGCATCCATACCTTGTGTTCACATACAATACCACGTCAAACTTGTTTACAATTTTTTGACACAACACACTGACAAGTGACAACTGCTAATAATGCGTACGTATACTTAGGAGCACTTACACAAAGGAAATGGCATGCATTAACACAAGCATGTACACTGTAGTGCACACAGATTATTAATTGCCTCAAGGCAAACAACAATATGTGCGATCGTGAACATGAACAAAACCACCCATGCAACTAAACAGAAAATGACGCCATCGATGCCAAAACCACACAGAAACTCAGATTAACTCTGACGAACTGCCGAGCCCTGCCCAGCGCCATAAGGGTTCCGGTGCGGTCCCATGGGAGCGGCCTCGTTATTTCCGGCGGGTGGGGTGCATTTGCACGTATTCATAAATTTCTTA
Source organism: Zoysia pacifica (assembly GCA_001602315.1). Classification (NCBI taxonomy): domain Eukaryota; kingdom Viridiplantae; phylum Streptophyta; class Magnoliopsida; order Poales; family Poaceae; genus Zoysia; species Zoysia pacifica. Next base: position 19,016 of record BCLH01000335.1, on the reverse strand, counting down.
TTCGCACAGCAGGGGTGGTAGTACCTTTCTGTGCCGCTTTCTGTGCCGCTGTCGTAGTAGACGAAGCCATTCACGGCCCTCCCCTGTCCATTATTGCCAGCGTAACGGCAGGGATCTCCATCGCAGAGCATGCGCCCCCCATCCCGTCTTTTCGGCGGGGTGGAGCGGAATACCAGTTTACCGATGCTGCGCTTGTCGTTGCAGCAGATGTGGAGGTTTTCTTCCCCTTCGTACCTGCCGCCGGAGCCGTTCTCCGAGCAGCCATTGCATAAGAAGTTGTCAGGTCTGTCCACAAATACAAGCCCCGGTTCGTTGGCCATCACGAAGGCTTGGTGTTTCTGTGGTTTCTCCTTGCTTGTGTGTCTGTGGAAGGCAAAAACGAGTTTTGTGAAAACAGGAGCCGGCTCCTCACTGTATTTATAGGCAATGAGGACTATTATCTCGGTGCACCACGATGGTTGCTGAATATTTGCTTTATTAATTGTCGTGTTCGGTGGTCATCTTCTCGCATTTGTTTCTATACTGCAAACTACGGAGACGTCAAGCGCCGTTGCTCCTCCCAAAGGTTGAATGAGTCATATAGAAATAACGCTGTCCGATTCAAATCAATCGCTTATCAGTTGAGCTTTTGGTGTCACAGACACGAGTACAGACTATAGCGGAAACTTGTGCCCTAGCAAAACCACCAAATTTTCGAAGCATGTCAGCATTATAACATCATCAAGTTACGCCTTATAAAATACCTATTTTAAGGTAGACCAAGTGCTATTGGTTTACCTCCTAAGAGGTAGAATCTCAGCCGTTGATTTATATAAAGAAACAAATTAATATCAACCGGCAATATATCTTTAATTACCATCACTCATAAACTCACTAATTACTTTCTAAATTAAATGATATAGCAATTAATAATTATTAGAGAACTTTTATCTCATATGAGGTAAAGAACAATCAAAGCACGCGCAGGCGAAGGAGTCAGCATAACATTGACGCACTTTACCTTCTGAGAGCCCAGATTCCGCGGGTGTTTATTTAACAGTGCTTGGAAATTTTGCAAAGTTGAAGACAACTGAGAGTTACAAGTACGCGGGTTTTTATGTTTCAGACCTGCATCATCATACGACAGAAAGACCATTCTAAGAGTCAAAATGCAGCTCCAAAATGGAGATGGAAACTGATGATTATTATGTCATTATTCCAGAACTTACCTAGCCTATCATCTGCCCCACCCATGCTGGGATGGAATGTACTGTCCCATCTGAAGTGCTATTTGATCTTGCCAATGAGAAATTCGTAGCTTATGCTGGGATGATGCATGTTAATCTTCTTGAACTAACCACGTTTTGAGAGTTACATTATTATTGCAAAATTGCCTCAGACGTTCTCTGGAAATACAACTACTTTACAAATTAGCTGGCAGGCATGGACTTCTCGTAGCCACATTTTCCCGACAAGAGCTGACCATCAAACGAAGGCCAATTAAAGTGCCAATACGAAGTCTCTGGTGCATTTTTGTAGTACTTGAATCACTTGCTTGCTGATACACGTAAGCTACGCTTACGCATACTGGCTACTTCTTCCACCTCTAACACGAATCCAGGATCCTACCAAGATCCCATCTTGATTTGCATCATCGCAGGATATCTCCGAAAAATATGAATTCAAAGGATATAGAGAAAGCAGTGATTAAGAAATTAAACAGATTGAGCAATAGCGATACAGGATAGCTAGTTTACTACTTTATGACCTTACCAAGGAAGTTTATGTGTCTAGGTTTGATTGGACCAAGTGATGCACTACTTACAGGGGTCTTACGAGGTTTCCCACAGTTTTATTCCCATGTCCATATCATTAGTGCATTAATGCAGACGCCACATTTTATTCTGTACGAGAATTTCGTGTCACATAGATGCGCCATGTTTGTTTGAAAATTTCGTCAGCACCATATAATATGGTCGATGTCAACCGGGAAGCACAATCACACGCAACTGGCTCTATTGTTTAATGAAGAACGAGATCTCTTGGATTCTGTTGGGAAAATTAGGAGGTTTATATCTCTCACTAGTGGAAACTTAAATTTACTGGTGGGCCATAGATAAACATAACGGTCAACTTAGAACACGTAGGGAATATGCGTTGTTGAGAGAGTTTCCACAACCCTCAGAGAAATGTTAGTACTTCCCTAGGCATTTCATCACATAATTTTTCAATACACATAAACTAGTAATTCCTTTTCTTGAGATCCTTTTTTTTTCTGGCGAGCCATCAACAAATTTCCTTGAAAGCAAACCAACAGAGCTTGCCGTCAAGGAAAATTGTTTATCACAGCCAGTGCATTAGCAAATTGCCTGATGTTTTCTCAATAGAGTTAATTTCCCCCAAGTTTTTGTGTATTTTCCAGCCTTTTGTTTTTTTTTTTTTTTGCCTCCAAGGATATTCAGTGTCGAGTAGTATCATACGACCACTAGGATATTGACGATAGCAGAAAGCGCTACGACAACCACTCCATTTGCACCAATAAATGGATAACAGCGTATATGGCTGCACATTGTACAAAACTATCTTGAATACTATACTGTTGATACCAATACGAGTTGTCACACAAGCACATCATTGAACAACGATTGAATAATTTTCGTAAATCTGATGACCGTGTATGTATTTACAAACGCAAAATGTAATCTTAGGAGTTCAACAAAGGCTACAACACGTCATGCATTCTCCAAGTTGATTGGTATCTCCTAACTGCAACTGCCTAGCTATTAGGGACGCTTATCTGGTGATCTACAAGATGTTTCATTTCAAATTAGACAACCGGAAATATATAAGGCAAGAGTTTTGTGAAAACTGACGCTGCCTCTTCGTTGTATTTATGGGGAGTAGGTAGGGACTCTTCATCAGGGTTCACCACGACGATTGCTTGATATTTGCTTTACTGTCGGGTTCGGTGGGTACCTTATCGCATTTGCTTCTAAACTGCAAACTACAGAGGTGTTCTGGGGCTGTTGCTACACCCAACGGTTGAATGAGTCATATAGAAAATAAAGCTCTCCGATTCGAATCAAACGCTTGTTAGTTGAACTTTTGGTGTCTCGGATACGCACTATACTGGAAACTTGTACCGGAGCAAACCAAGAAATTTACGAAACATGAAAGCTGGAATCAATCCAATTAATAACATGAAAGCCGGCAGGCAGATGATGTAATAATCCACGTTACACCACACGCCATGCCTCAGATGCATGGTGCATTTTCATAGAAACTAGCATGCATAGCTACTGTCGTCTGGTCGATGCCCAAGTCATGAAAGTAGCAGTTGGGATCGTTGATTGCGTGTATCGTTGCCTTCTGGTTCTGGCAGATTACAATTTCATTGTATTACCGGCGAAGGTCACAAGCGGTTTTGCAATAAGAAAGGAAATCACTAAACGGTCAAGGCAACATGATCAATAAGGCGTCCAATTAGAAGCTAGTGGTTTTATACAATACGTAACACGGCCTACGTATGCTGACGTCCGTGTAGTTGGCACGTTGGGATCTAACCGAGAATGAGTAGTTAAGACTTAAAATAGACATCTTCTGTTAGGTTGGCGGTTGGCCCGGCTATACGTAAGAACTGCAGAAATGACTTAATAGTTCTGACCTTTCTGCAATTTGATTTTTTTAAAATGCACCTGTTCCAATAAATCATTCGTAGATTCCTTAAACATTCTATTGTGCGATCCTGTCTTCAAGCAACACCCACCAGGCCATAATAAATCATTCTGAGATTACTTTATCACAATTCTATAAGCTTAGTTTACTTGATCACAATTCTCTAAGCTTTCACCATCAATAAAATCAACTACAGTGATTTAGACACTGTATACAACATAGCGCTCGGATTTATCATCAATATTTAAAATGCACTTCTTTTATATGAACTAGGCTTAGCGCATGCAATTGCGTGGCCGTATTTCAACAGCGTATCTGAATATTTAGCTTAAAGTAAATTTCGAACATGAAGTATCAGAAAAACTGCATCTTCGGATTTCTGCCCAGGCACGGCCCCGGCTCTGGCACTTCCGATCCTGATGTTGCTTCCATCCGGGTGCACGAGGAGGTATATATAATAATTTTAGCCATAATAAGTTGAGCCTATGCTGATGGAATGCACTGTCCCATCTGAAGTGCTAATTGATTTTGCCAATGGGAAATCCGTAGCTTACGCTGGGATGATGCATGCTAATCTTCTTGAAGTAACCACGTTTTGAGAGTTACATTACTATTGGAAGTTAAATTGCCTCTGACGCTCTCTGGAAATACAACAAAATTACAAGTGGCCGGCAGGCATGAACTTCTCTAAGCGACATTTTCCCGACAAGAGCTGACCCTCAAACGAAGCACAAGTAAATTGCCAATACAAAGTCACGGTGTATTTTTGTAGTAGTACTTGAATCAGTTGCTTGCTGATGCACGTAAGCTACGCTTACGCATGTACTGGCTGCTTCTTCCACCTCTAACAAGAATCCAAGATCCTACCATGATCCCATGTTGTTTTGCATTATCGCAGGATATCTTTGGAAATGCAATGAATTCAAATGACATAAAGAAATTAAGCTGTGGTTAAGAAAATAAAACAGACTGAGCAATAGCAGTACAGGATAGTTAGTTTACTACTTTATGACCATATGGTTGTCATCCAACAACCGCTGACCTTCTAACCAAGTAAGTTTATTTCTCTAGGTTTTGTTGGACAAAGTGACACAATATTTACAGGCGTCTTATGAGGTTTCCCACATTTTATTCCCATGTCCACATCATTAGTGCATCAAGGCAGATGCCACAAATATTCTGTACTCTTTCCGTTTCAAAATATATGTATTTATAAGTTTAGTTAAAGTCAAATATTTATTACTTTGATTATTAATAAAGAATAATTAATAATATTTTATCATATACTTCATATAATTTTATAGATACTTATTAGTAAAAATTAAAAGAATTTAATTTTGACTAAACTTAGAAATGCTTATATTTTAGAACGGAGGGAGTATGACGTACATGCATCATGTCTATGAAATTTTCGTGAGCAGCATATAATATGGCCGATGTCAACCGGGAAGCACTATCGCGCGCAAGTGGTTCTTTTGTTTAACGAAGCACGAGATCTCTTGGATTCTGTTGGGAAAATTAGGGGGGTTTATATCTCTCACTACTGGAAACTGAAATTTACTGGTCGGCCATATGTGACAGACTGCCCACAAAGGGACGACCCAGCGACCTATAGGATTTTATCGAGTGTCACTCGACGAAGCAAGGACTAACAGTAAAACTCAGGTACAATAAAATATATTACAAATTAATGATTATATTTATAAAACAACGAATTTCAAAGAGCGAAAGCAATAAACATAATTACGAAACTGAGGAATCCTGAAGTATACGCAAAAGAACGATACACCTTCTAGCAGCACACACCAACAATACAATGCGACGAGCAGGACTTCCATTGGAATTGCAGAGACAGAAAGGATCACACCTGAAAGAAAAATAATAGCGCAGAGCCCTGAGCAACTAAAGCTCAGCAAGACTTACACGTCAAAGTGGCTAACTACAGCCGACTCCTAAATTATAGAAGGCCGACTGTAATACCCATAAAATTTAAATAAAAACCTCCTTAGCAATTTTGCCTTTTCTCCTCTTTCTTTATTTAAAAGAAAATTTCACATAAAATGACCAACTCATAAAATGGAAAATTTTCAGGAAAGTTAAAATTTATCTTGTCAAGTGCTTGATTTGTTTTTTAATTTTGGAGTCCATTCGGATTTGTTTGCGAGGAAAATCCTTTTCTTTTAAATTCAATTTCTTTCTTCCATTTTCCTAAGTGCCGGCACCCCCCTCCTTGGCCCAACCCGCAGGCCACTCCTTTCCCTGCGCAGGCCGTGCCACGGCGCAATGTGGCAGGGCCTAGCAGCACGGCCGGCCCGGCCGGGGTTCTTCAACCCCGCGCTATATTCGCTGCCGCCGCTCACGCGTGCTGCCGGCCGACCTGCCCTGCGAGCACAGGAGGCCGCCGCCTAGCCACCTCGCCACCTAGCCGCTAGCAGCAGCCGCCTTAAAGCCTCCTCCTCCCTTGCAGACGGCACGACACATTGAAGCCGTGCGCCACCCAGTCAAACCCGCCGCTCCGCCATCTAGCCACCGGCGCACCGCCGCCTAGCCGCCTAGACGCCACCTTAACTCCTCTGCATCCCCGTTGCACCTGACACGGCGTCATAACGCGCCGCGCCCCTCCGGCCACGCCGCCTCCGCAACACGTCGGCGCCGGCAAATCCCGCGGTGCCCGGCACAATGCCCGCCGCCCAAACATGCGTCCGTGCCAAACCCAAACGTCGCCCGAGGCCCAGACGGCAAGCCCTTGCCGCAATTACTCGCGGCACTACTCCGCCGACCGCCACGCAACCGTGCCCGAGCCCCCCCCCCCCCCCTTGCCAGGAATAAAACCCCCACCGGGCTCCCATCTCCTCCACCGCGCGCCCACCACTGTTCAAAGGTTCGAATCGCCACCCCGTTGCACCCAATTTCGAAAACATGCCGCCGTGTTCCTCACCTTCGGCCATCACCGCCCACGCCGATTCCACACCACCGTTCACCTTTAGCTTTCACTCTTTGCATGAGAGGCACCGCACGCACCACCTCCGCCTTTCCGGCGCACCGACTCGGCCGATCGGTATCCATAAAGCTCAATTTCTACTAGTTGCTTTAGTTCACTTAGCTTAGCCGCCCGCACATCAATTTGTGCAGCTATAATCAACCAATCAGATACTTGCTTCGTTCCTAATTAAATTGTTGTCACCATCGACTCCGAATCCAACTTTAACCACTTGTTTTATTCAAAAAGTTAGTTCAGATGTGTAAACTATCTTAGCGACTAAAAATTGGTGAGTAAAGTTAATTTTTTTTTTTTTTGCCAAGAATCACGTCGCTCCAACTTTGGACAGGTTTTGTAAAAAAAGATGTGAAAATAGAAGGGGACCGGATTTGTCATTAATATTTTATATGCATGCATGGTTTTTATATGAACTAGGCTTAGCGCACGCAAATGCGTGGCCGTTCTCCAAAGCATGTCTGAATTTTTAGCTTAATGAATGTTTTGCTCTAACTGAATGATATATGTCGACTAGGTGGACAGAACCACAACGATGCTCAATCGCTCCGCGCCATTCCCGCCGCTGTGTATCCTCGCGCCTAGGCATTGCTGCCCTCCATCCTCCTTCAACCTCGCCAGCGGACACCGTAGAATCCCTTAGCCGCAAGGATTTGTATCCTTAAGCTCCTCCTCCGTCCGTTGGACGTAGAAAATGGTCGAAATTAAGTAGGTATGGCCGTGTCGCCATCGGCTATGGTGGCTGTCACCGTCGGCGGGCAGAGTAGGGGCTCGACGTCACATGCCATAGTGGTTAACTTCCCCATAATTAGATTTCACAACATGCTGATTTAGTATATTCATGATTAATTTCTATAAACATTCCGAGAGAAGTTGCACGATGCGCCAGAATTGATTGAGTACTCAAGGACCAGGCCCTGCTGGACATTTTTTGTCAGAGGGCTGGAGATCGAAGATGAGGTTGAAGACCTCATTGATTGTTAAGTGCTAAAGGAAGCTGCGATGGCACGTGTTTTCTGTATTTGATGATGGTCGAACAGCCTCATGTGGAAAACGATCAATATATTTAGTAGTCTCAAAAGAAGGAAAAATCCCTTCAGTTTTGCTATGCAACCCACCACAAAAGGCAAATACCTTTCATCAAGCATCCATACCTTGTGTTCACATACAATACCACGT
>BCLH01000335.1:0-11178 GCA_001602315.1 Zoysia pacifica | reverse complement strand
TCATGTGGAAAACGATCAATATATTTAGTAGTCTCAAAAGAAGGAAAAATCCCTTCAGTTTTGCTATGCAACCCACCACAAAAGGCAAATACCTTTCATCAAGCATCCATACCTTGTGTTCACATACAATACCACGTCAAACTTGTTTACAATTTTTTGACACAACACACTGACAAGTGACAACTGCTAATAATGCGTATGTATACTTAGGAGTACTTACACAAAGGAAATAGCATGCATTAACACAAGCATGTACACTGTAGTGCACACAGATTATTAATTGCCTCCAAGCAAACAACAATATGTGCGATCGTGAACATGAACAAAACCACCCATGCAACTAAACAGAAAATGACGCAGTCGACGCCAAAACCACACAGAAATTCAAATTACCTCCGACGACCTGCCGAGCCCTGCCCAGCGCCTGAAGACTACTTCCGGTGCTTTACCCAGGGAGCGGGGTCGTTATTTCTGGCGGGAGGGGTGCAATTACAGTTGCCAACACAGCAGGGGTGGTAGTACCTTTCTCTGCCGCCGTCGTAGTAGACGAAGCCATTCACGGCCCTCTCCTGTCCATTATTGCCAGCGTGACGGCAGGGATGTCCATCGCAGAGCTTGGGCCTCCTATCCCGTCTTTCCGGCGGGGTGGGGCAGAACTCCAGGTTATTGAGGTTGGGCTGACTGACGGGCTTGACGGCGCAGCAGATGTGGAGGTGACGGTTTTCTTCCACTTTGTACCTGGCGCCGGAGCCGTTCTCCAAGCAGCCATTGCATGAGAAGTTGTAAGGGCTGTCCATAATTACAAGCCTCCCCTCGTAAGCCGGGTGGTTCCTAATGTCTTCGTTGGCCATCACGAAGGCTTGGTGTTTCTGTGGTTTCTCCTTGCTTGTGTCTGTGGAAGGCAAAAACGAGTTTTGTGAAAACAGGAGCCGGCTTCTCACTGTATTTATAGGCAAAATTATCTCGGTGCACCACGATGGTTGCTGAAAATTTGCTTTATTAATTGTCGAGTTCGGTGGTCATCTTCTCGCATTTGCTTCTATACTGCAAACTACAGAGACGTCAAGCGCCGTTGCTCCTCCCAAAGGTTGAATTAGTCATATAGAAATAACGCTGTCCGATTCAAATCAATCGCTTATCAGTTGAGCTTTTGGTGTCACAGACACGAGTACAGACTATAGTGGAAACTTGTGCCCTAGCAAAACCACCAAATTTTTGAAGCATGCCAGCATTATAACATCATCAAGTTACGCCTTATAAAATAGCCATTTTAAGGTAGACAAGTGCTATTGGTTCACTCCCTAAGAGGTAAAATCTCAGCCGTTGATTTATATAAAGAAACAAATTAATATCAACCGGCAATATATCCTTAATTACCATCACTGCTAAACTCACTAATTACTTTCTAAATTAAATGATATAGCAATTAATAATTATTAGAGAACTTTTACCACATAGAAGGTAAAAGAAAAATCTTAAAGCACGCGCAGGCGAAGGAGTCAGCATAACATAGACGCACTTTACCTTCTGAGTGCCCAGGTTCCGCGCGTGCTTATTTAACAGTGCTTGGAAATTTTCCAAAGTTGAAGACAACTGAGAGTTACAAGTACGCGGGTTTTTATGTTTCAGACCTGCATCATCATACGACAGAAAGACCATTCTAAGAATCAAAATGCAGCTCCAAAATGGAGATGGAAACTGAAGATTATTATGTCATTATTCCAGAACTTACCTAGCCTATCATCTGCCCCACCCCTGCTGGGATGGAATGCACTGTCCCATCTGAAGTGCTATTTGATCTTGCCTATGGGAAATTCGTAGCTTATGCTGGGATGATGCATGCTAATCTTCTTGAACTAACCACGTTTTGAGAGTTACATTATTATTGCAAAATTGCCTCAGACGTTCTCTGGAAATACAACTAATTTACAATTAGCTGGCAGGCATTGACTTCTCGAAGCCACATTTTCCCGGCAAGAGCTGACCATCAAACGAAGGAAACAGTGGGAAACCTCAGGGGCTGATTGAAATACGAGCTGACCAGGAGCTGATTGAAATAATTTCAGCCACACCTATGAAATACAGTAAACAGAAAAAAAAAATACTCCATTTCAAAGGAAACCTTAATCTCTGTTGAATCTTTCAATTTCTGGATAGTAATCCCTTCGTGTTTGTTGCATTACCTAGAAGCAAGCTATCGTATAGGATAGTGCAAGTCAAGACGGAGTCAGGGTTGATTTATAAGTAAAAGCCTAGTGTTGTTAGAGGTGGAAGAAGCAGCCGGCAAGAGAAACACGCAAGTTTTCCTGAGATTATGTGAAAATTCTGTGTTTCAAAGGAAACCTAAACAATAATGGCGATACGGAACACATATAAGTTGACATGCGCACTATACAATGGCGTCCTTCGTACTTCCCCTTGTTTTTGTATTTAGCTGTGCCCAAATAATTTGTGTTAGCTTCAAGGTACAGATAACAGACATTCCTTGGACCGATCCACATGCATTCATGTCAGTGTACGAACTTCATGAGCTGCGTATGAAATGGTCAAAGTCAACCGAGGGCTTCCTCTTTAACGAAGAAGAATCCAATTTTTTGGATTTTGTTGCCATGATTAACGACCATTGAAGTGCTGCCATTAGAAAGTACAAAATACCCTATGTATGTTTATAAGTTACTCTCAATTGCTAATATAAAAACAATTTATATAAAAATCAGAGTTTAAAAGGCATATAAAAATCACTCAACTCTGCCATTAGAAAAACTTGTCCAAAATACCCTATGTATGTTTATAAGTTACTCTCAATTGCTAATATAAAAATAATTTAAAGATAGGTAGAGTTAGATTATTTGTACTAGACGCATAAATGGATGCATCATCTCGTTAGGTAGGCTAATACAATGGATGCAACTATATATCTCGTTCTCAATTTTTTTTTTCAATCTAGTATATATAAGGGTTCGTTAGATTGATAGTGAAAGCTAAAGAACTTGTTCCAACGGAATCTCAAAATGATTTACTTTGGATAGGTGCCAGTAGCTTAAAGATACAAATGCGCAACCACCAGGATTACACTACAGAATAAATGAGGCAAGATAAATAGAGAGCTACTAACTATTGTTATCCTTCAACGATAGGTTTTGTTAGAAATCAAGTAGGGAGCTTGTGCACGGATCAATACATTTTTGTTTTGTATCCGACATTGGAATACGTAGCTTGTACGCAGACGCTACGCGTATATAGCTAACTGCATAGACTGTCATACCCGTACTTATAATAACCTTGCCCTAACTACGCCTTGATATGCATTATTATTGCGAATCCGCTTGTGTCTCTCTGGAAGTACAACGAAATTGCATCTATAGCGAACCAGATTCAAAATTTCTGGCTACATTTTCTTGACAACAGCAGGAAAACTGCAACTGGGGTGTTTCTCGTGCCGGCTGCTTAATTCTTCCACCACATACTAACCTTAGGCCGCTTAATGATAATTCCATCCTAACCCCATCTTGACTTGCATTATCCTATACGATAGCTTGCTTCTTAACTTGGATATGCAACAAACTGGGATTATTATCCAGGAATTGAAAGATTCAAAGAGCACAAACAATAATGGCGATATGGAATTGCAAGTTTGTACCCCTTCCGGTTTTAAAATATTGACATCAAGTATTTATACTACCTGAGTATATATTATCACGGCTAGCTCACGGTAATCAGAGTTTAAAAGGCATATAAAAATACTCAACTCTGCCATTAGAAAAAACCTGTCCAAAATACCCCCTATATATGTTTATAAATTACTCTCAATTGCTAATTAAAAAACAATTTAAAGATAGGTACAGTTAGATTATTAGTACTAGACGCGTAAATGGATGCACCATCTCGTTAGTTAGGCTAATACAATGGATGCAACTGTATATCTTGTTCTCAATTTTTTTTGTCAATCTATAAGGGTTCGTTAGATTGATAGTGAAAGCTAAATAACTTGATCCAACGGAATCTCAAAATGGTTTACTTTGGATTGGTGCGAGTAGCTTAAAGATACAAATGCGCAACCAACAGGATTACATTACAGAATAAATGAGGCAAGATACATAGAGAGCTACTAACTATTGTTGTCCTTCCACCATAGGTTTTGTTAGAAATCAAGTAGGGAGCTTGTGCACGGATCAATACATTTCTATTTTGTATCCGACATTGGAATACGTAGCTTGTGTGCAGACGCTACGCGTAGTTAGCTAACTGCATAGAATGTCATACCCGTACTTATAATAACCTTTCCCTAACTACGCCTTGATATGCATTATTATTGCCAAACCACTTGTTTGTTTCTCCGAAAGTGCAATGAAATTCCAAGTAGAGAAAAGCTTGAAGAAAGGTTACATTTTGAAGAGGTAAACGGTATTTAGGGGCTCTAAAATGAAAGTAACTAAGATTGAGAGGTAAAAACCGAAAGACTTTCATATTAAGGGGCAACAAGCGAAAAATCTCCCGTGCGTCGGCCTGACTTGTGGCATGTGATTCATGTGCAAAGTGACACACAATTAAGAATTGAGAACGTGTAAAAAATATGAGATATATTAAAAACGAGAAAAAAAGAGATTTTATAAAATAAAAAAGTATCCCCGCCTCTATGTTCTCCTACACATTTTCTTTAATACTTGCAAATGTTTAGCTGCGTAGCTAATTGATAAATGGAGGTGCAGAGATATAGATAAAGATATATTATAAATACATAAAATAAGGATAATAATTAAATTAGAAAAGCTTGAAGATGGGAGTAGTTAGAGGAGAATTTCACCTCTACCATACTACCCTGGGGGGGCGGGGGCGGCAAATAATCCATGTGCCTGCACTGTCAGCCAATCTCTGGGGTACGAGTCTATTCTTTGTGATCCAACAATTAAGGATGTGTTCGGCAAAGCTTTTATCTACCGATTTATAAATACTACTCATATAAATTATTTTTATCTGAACCGAACAAGCTACATTTTTGTAGCTTTTTCGACTCACGCACTCTGAAGCCTTGGCTTGTCTGCTCTTGGCTTGCATCTCTGACATGTCACGTAATTGACCGCACATGCAATGGTCTTGCATAGATTAATTAACCATGAGTCTGGATCGCGTCGTGAATGGTAGCTGCTTTGATGTTGCGGCAGCGCGCCAGGGCCAGGGACGCACTCTCTTCCTCCCAAAAATTAATTATCGAATTGCTACAAGTGCATATATAAAAGTATCCAGATTTAGTATCAAGAATAATATAACTAGATTAGTTATGCATTATGTTTTGGTACTGTAATTGCATAGTGACGTTGATGTTGATATTATTTTCTAGGAAATCGATTATATTCGTTTGACTGGACCACTTTTAAAAATAGATTTATTCTACCACTAGTAGAAGTATATGGTAAGGTGTGCTTCCTTCAAATTTAGTGTCAACATTTGTTTTAAATTTATACTAATATTTGTAACAATAGTAAATAATCAAATTTAGTGTCAACATTTATTTTAAATTTATACTAATATTTGTAACAATAGTAAATAATAAGTACTACATCTATCTTTAAATTATTGACATCGTTGACTTCTAACATCAACTTTAAATATTCGTCTTATTCAAAAATTTTATTCAAATATAAAAATAATAATAATTATGATTTTCTTTATTATTAGTAGTATTTAAAATATAACTAATAATTTTACATATTAAAATAAATTTTTTGAATAAGACGAATGGTTAAAGTTGATGTTAAAAGTTAACGGTGTTAATAATTTAAAAATGGAAGAAGTATTATAGAACGATTTGTTCCTGAGCAAGTAAATCAGCAATCTATGGCCCCGTTTGAAACTGCTCATCTCCGACACGCTTCTACTGGAATCTTGTTTTCTACCGAAGCAGCTTGGAGAAGAATTTGTTGTGGGGTGAAGCCACGTGTTTGGCGGTCTAGAATCTCAGCACCTATGGCAGCGGCAAAGCAGGCGAAGCGAGCGAGGCAGGCCATTGGCACAGTATTTATCGGTGTTTTCAGCATCGGCACAGTACAAAATATGATCGTGGGAGTGGTATGACTTCGTATTAGTTTACGGAAGAATCAAGAGAATTTTTACCTGGTTCGAATCACTTTGAACGGTGTAATACCTTACGTTCGGGGGTGGTTTTTCTCGATGAAAGAGTACAAAGGGTCGGATCCTCTCTTCGACAAATGGTCCGGTGCCGAGATCGTGAGTGCTCGATGCACGTATTCGTGAGGTTGTTTGCGCGTGAACGAATACGCGCAAGAGCTTTGGGTTTTTTTTGTGTTTGTTGTTGTTGTTCTTCTTCTATCACTCTCCGAGACTTATTTTATATAGGATGGTCCGGAGTTAGAAAATAGTGGACCCTATACGATGCTGCTGTCTCGCTGAGAGGTGGTTCTTTCACTGGTGTCGTCATCATTCGTTGCGCCCATGAGCGAGCGTGGGCCGTCGCGTCACACGCAGCGACGGATAGCGTAGCGCCTGTCTGACACTGTAGTGTCAGACATAGTATCGTTGGGTCTTATCTGTTAACTGCCGCGGCTCGTCTGGCTCTGCAGCTTCAATTAAAGTGTCGTCGTGGTGAAATCTGTCCTGTCTCGTCAGGACGGTTGGTCACCAAGTAAATATGATATAACGCCGCACCTATCCCTAATGGGTCAGTCCTTCTGGGTCAGATTTTGGAGGTCGCACAAAGGAGTCAGAACATAGACGTAGTGCATGGTTAGTACAGTCTGAATATCTTACCCACGGAGACCTGGACTTACGCAGCTTTTGCTGTTAGGCGCAGTGGACTACCTTCTCCCGTTCCACGCAGGTAATGTTAACAAAGGATAACTTAGTGAAACGTAACTGGAAAGGTAATAACAAATATTATTACTACAATAAGGACGAAACTATTCAATATTTTTTAATTGATTGTCACCATGCTAAAATAATTTGGAGAAGAGTATATATGACAACAAGTATAACTCCACCAAATTTCTGTTTCTCATACCGTGGAAAGTCGGCTAACTTGGGCGAATACAAAAGACAAAGGACTCTTTCATTCGTACAGGTTTTCTTCAAGGGCACATATTGGCTACGATACTCGGAGGAATTAAGTAGCAAATTCCAATGTGCGAGCATAGCTGTGCTAGTCATAGATACATATTTAATTATTGGTGTCCTTCTCAGTTTTTTTATCCACTTCCTTTCGGTTCCTTTTTCATGTTTTTTGTTTTTTTAGTGTGTTGAAAAAGTTGTAATAAAAATTCAGGATGTGTGCTTTAAGCAGAGATAAGTCCAAAATACGCTTTGTTTCACTTATCTAAATAATAATAAATAAATACTTGAGTAGCAATCTGGTCCATTTGACTATAGCAGACCAGCTGAGCTGGGCTGGGCCAAATGGAATGGCCAGAGGCCCAGTGATTTTGGTCTGGCCCGAGCACGGCCCGGCACGCTAGTCAAGCAGGTCGTGCCGGCCCAAGGCACGACATGGGCCATGCCTGGGTCTGGTCGTAGGCCCGATGGGATGGCTTGAGCACAACCCGATTAGGTCTGCCCGGTCAGGCCTGATATTGGGCTCGTTTAGCTCGGCATGACCCGCCCAGTCCATTTATCATTTTGCTAAATTTAATATGAAAATATAGGTAATTTGATCTATTTATGTTTACAATTTTAGATTTTTGATATTATATAATTGGCTTTCAGTAATTTATCGAGAATGCTTTGGTCCAACCCGGCCTGTGAAAAATCAGTCAGGTCATGCTTGGGCCTGGACATTTTCTTTAATACTTGCAAATGTTTAGCTGCGTAGCTAATTGATAAATGGAGGTGCAGAGATATAGATAAAGATATATTATAAATACATAAAATAAGGATAATAATTAAATTAGAAAAGCTTGAAGATGAGAGTAGTTAGAGGAGAATTTCACCTCTACCGTACTACCCTGGGGGGCCGGGGGCGGCAAATAATCCATGTGCCTGCAATGTCAGCCAATCTCTGGGGTATGAGTCTATTCTTTGTGATCCAACAATTAAAGATGTGTTCGGCAAAGCTTTTATCTACCGATTTATACTATTATTTACGTACTGTAAATACAGTATAAAATACTACTCATATAAATTATTTTTATCTGAACCGAACAAGCTACATTTTTGTAGCTTTTTCGACTCACGCACTCTGAAGCCTTGGCTTGTCTGCTCTTGGCTTGCATCTCTGACATGTCACGTAATTGACCGCACATGCAATGGTCTTGCATAGATTAATTAACCATGAGTCTGGATCGCGTCGTGAATGGTAGCTGCTTTGATGTTGCGGCAGCGCGCCAGGGCCAGGGACGCACTCTCTTCCTCCCAAAAATTAATTATCGAATTGCTACAAGTGCATATATAAAAGTATCCATATTTAATATCAAGAATAATATAACTAGATTAGTTATGCATTATGTTTTGGTACTTTAATTGCTTAGTGACGTTGATGTTGATATTGTTTTCTAGGAAATCGATTATATTAGTTTGACTGGACCAATTTTAAAAATAGATTTATTCTAGCACTAGTAGAGGTATATGGTAGGGTGTGCTTCCTTCAAATTTAGTGTCAACATTTATTTTAAATTTATACAATATTTGTAACAATAGTAAATAATCAAATTTAGTGTCAACATTTATTTTAAATTTATACTAATATTTGTAACAATAGTAAATAATAAGTACTACCTCTATTTTTAAATTTTTGACATTGTTGACTTTTAACATCAACTTTGACTATTCGTTTTATTCAAAAAATTTATTTAAATATAAAAATTATTATTATTATTTGCTTTATTATTAGTGGTATTTAAAATATAACTAATAATTTTACACATTGAAATAAATTTTTTAAATAAAACGAATAGTCAAAATTGATGTTAAAAATTAACAGTGTTAATAATTTAAAAATAAAGGAAGTATTAAAGAACGATTTGTTCCTGAGCAAGTAAATCAGCGATCTATGGCCCCGTTTGAAACTGCTCATCTCCGACACGCTTCTACTGGAATCTTGTTTTCTACCGAAGCAGCTTGGAGAAGAATTTGCTGTGGGGCGAAGCCACGTGTTTGGCGGTCTAGAATCTCAGCACCTACGGCAGCGGCAAAGCAGGCGAAGCGAGCGAGGCAGGCCATGGCACAGTACTCGTCGGGGCGGCAGCATCCGAGGCGGACCACCTGTGGCGAGGGCGAGATAGGCGAGGCGACGACCAGCCGAGTCCGACGAAGGCCAGCCGAAGCGGCAACAGCCCGTGGATGCGGCGAGGAGGGTGCGGCGGTGGTCGTCGCCACGAATGAGGAGAGCAGGTGCGCGGCGCCGTGTTGGTGAAGGAGGTGGGGCGGAGGTCCTCCACGGCCTCAGCCGCGTCGAGGATGAGGAGCACGTGCGCTGGACCGGAGCGGTGGGCGGCTCCTCAGCGGCCAGTGTGGAGGCGAGGTTGAGGTCCAGGAGATCTAGAGGAGCGTCAGTGAGGTTGCCGGAGGAAGGACTGGTGGGGAATCGGCCGTGTTTGAGAAAGGCAACCCAACCAGCTGATTCCGCGTTGTAGTTCTAGCGGAGCGTCCGTAGAAATCGTGCTCGTCAGACGCGGGGCGGAAATCGGATCGTTTGGAGGAGTCTAGCGCTTAGATCGAATGGACGCGGCTCAGAATCAGTTCCAATTCGGGCCATATGTGTGCTGGACCAGCATAGTTCTGTCACCCTTTCTTCTCCCCCCTTCATCACACTCAGACCCACATCCAGCTCAGCATCACTCCTTTCTGTCGCCTTTTTATATACTGTGGGATTATGATTACCCGTTCCTTGTGGATCTTTTGAAATATCCATATAGGAATACAAAATTGGATCTACAGATCTGAATATCTTATCGAGCTGAGGTTATGCTTTACCTTCTAAATTAAATTGCACTCCCTCTCCTCAAAATATGGTCTCTTTGGACATAGTAATTTCGTTGGATTATACATATTTTTTTTAGCAATTAGTTTAATTTCACATGAAAAATATAAGATTCAGAAAAAAGTCATGTCTTAAATTTATCTAAGACCCATGAAATTAAATAATTGAAGTTTAACCAATTCGACACCGAAGAACATTGACAGTAACATTAAACCGCCTATGGATACGGAAATTATATATAAATTTTATATTTTTCTTATGAAATTGAACTTTTTTGCTCTTCTATGAAATTGAACTAGGTAAAAGAAAATCGTGTGCTACAGTTATGATATCACTCTGTTCCAAAGGAGGCCATAGTGTGCTATGAGATTATAATCATGATGATGATGGAGTATTTTTCTATTATCTTAATTAAATTTAATACTTCATCCGTCTCATAATAAGTGACATTTTTAACTTTTTAAAATCAACATTTGACTATTTATTTTATTTAAAAAATTTACAAAAATATAAAAACAAACAAGTAAAACTTAAAGTACTTTTAACAATGAATCATTTCACAACAAAATAAATAATATTTTCACAAAATTTTTTAATAAAATGAATAGTCAAAGTTAGATATTTGAAAATCTATATTTTGAGAGGAAGGAGTATAATTTTATTTTGATCACCGGGCTATGGGACCCTCTATTTGGGAAAGGACCACGGTTAGGGTTGAGAAAATCGTTTAAACCGGTCGGAACTGATTTGATAAAAACCACGAAAATTGAAAAAATTGACTGAAAACCGCTCCAAATCAAAAAAAAATCAAAATTTGAAAGAAATGCTTAAATCAAAATTTGAAAGAAATGCTACAGTAAATCGGTTGGCTTCCTGGTTTATTGGTCGGTTTTATCAGTTTTTAGTTTCAAATTTGAAACCCACTGATTTCACCAGTTTATCGACAAGTTTTACCAACTTTCGAAATTTTGAATTTTTTTAAATTTTCAAAATTTTAAAAAAATTTAAATTGAAAACTGATTTTACAGAAAACTGTGAAAATCCACCGGTTTGGACCGGTTTTTTTTTAAACCCTACCACGGGACCACACCAACATTAAGCGTAGGAGTACCAATCATACCATTACTCCGCCAATCCTGTCCAGCTGTTGGATTCTGTAGCAAATATCTCGTCCTACCAAGCAGAGGAAGGCAGAGCAGCGAACGCACCCGCCCACGGCAGGACAGAGTCGCCGCCATTCCCAGGTCCGGCGT